>PVJO010013971.1:0-27786 GCA_004026905.1 Hystrix cristata
ACTAAGGGAGGCCATGTCAGAGCAAGGAGAGAAGACAAGCCATCTGCAAGCCAGGAAGCGGCCCTCCCCAGACCCTGGCTGTGCTGGCACTCTTGAGTTCAGACTTCCGCGTCTAGCCCCATGGGAAAGTAAGTGTTTGCCTTTAAGCTGTTTGCCTGTGATACTGTGTTGTGGAAACCTAAACTGACTACATCTGATGCGAACAATGGAGCAAGCAGGACAGAAGGACGGGATGCTGTGGTCAGAGTCACATATCTGAGTGAGAAATCCAGTCATCTATTCAGTGGTATGCCAGACATCTTTTGAGACTTTGGAAGCAGAGAGGGATTAGTCTAAGAGAATGGCAGGAGCTAGGTGGAAGGGACAGCCAAGAGCTGGGTAGCAGAATTTCAGCTGAATGGTGTATGATTTTCAAGTGAAAAAAGAGATACAGGTTTCTATGAGTGTTTCAAAGTGGGGAGGGCCGCAATGGTGGAAGGGAAGGAATACGAGGCCCTTTCCCCACTCTGAAGCTGCAAGAGAGTGTCCAGTCAGAGGAAGAGGCAGGGCACAGAGTGTCCTTCTAAGAAGGGCTGAGGACACGGTCATCTGCTGCTGGCTTTGGTGCTTCAGAGCCACAGACACAGGTTTGTACAGTCCACGTCTTCACACTTCATTTCCTCTCTACTTGCTCCCACAACCTGGGAAGGTCCTACCCCATGCTCTGTCTTGGGCTTGACTGTTTTGAGGGCAAGGGTACTCCAGACCAACGGCATCTTGGAAATCATACCACCCCCTTCCCCCTCAAGACTGTCAGAGAACGAACAAGGCCCAGGATGCACCCAAGACCCTTAATTCAGATGTAGTATTGAGATGGGGCTGTGGGGATGAGAGAGAGGTAGAGCGTGGAGGGAGGGAGGTCCTATCCCAGATGCTTCTGGGATCAAACTCAGTAGTCGTTGACCGGGGCTGGGGCCAGGTCATGTGAGCAAGGCTGGTCTTATTCCTGCATCCTCGTGGGTCGTGGCTATATCCAGGTGGATGTATGGGCTGTTCCCAGCTGCAGATGGTCCAGCTCTTGGGAACCACAATCAGAAGTACGAGCTGCTCACGATGGCCTCCTTTGGGCTGGAAGATTTTCCTGTGGTCTTCATCTCTTTTTCCAGGGGTGCTGCCTTTGGAGACCTGCTGGGAGCAGCATATTTAAAAATTTAAAGCAAAATGTGTACAATATTTGACATCTCTCTGACATCACATGAACTGCTAGCCCAGGGCAGTTCACAATTGAACATCAGATTCTACTACTTTCCTCCCAGTGGCATCATATCTGTGTGAAGTCTTGTTTCAACTCACATATGACTGTCAGGATTTAAGCCGGGCAGGGTGGTGTGTTCTTCTAGTTCCAGCTACTTCAGAGGCTGAGGTGGGAGAATCAGTTGAGCTCATAAGTTTCAGATCATCTGGGACAATAAAGTGAGACTTCCTATTTCAAAAACAGACAAAATTTCTCAGAGTGGATAAAATAAAAGTAGGCCCAACTCTGTCATCTTAGAAAAAAAATATACTAGATGCTAACAGTAATGTAAGGAAAACAGAAATGTCTATATTTCAAACCAAACTTCAAGAAATTTATCAGGAACAAAGCAGGGCAATAAATAATGATAAAAGAAAGGGCCAATTTTCCAATCATTAATGTGTATTCACCTAACAACAGTGTCAAAACATGTGAAACACATCTAGTAGAACTTCAAGAAATGACAGAGACTTTAACACCTTTTTCAGCAATTTCAATAATTGAAATATTAAGCAGGCAGAAAATCAGTAAGGATATAAAAGATATAGACCTGAAACAGCACTGTCAATCAATTTGATCTAATTGTCAATTACAGCATATTCCATCCAACATCAGCAGAATACACATCTTCTTAAACTCACATAACTCAGTCACCAAGATAGACCATATTCTGGGCCATAAAACACACCTGAGCACATTTGAAAGACTGAAATGTATGAAGAATAAAATATATAAAATATATGAAGTATGCAGATGTGATCAAAATATATAATGAATGTTTGAATTTTTAAAAATTTATCACAATAGAAGACATTTAGCCATTAATTTCCCTCTAAATACTGTACCTCACTTCAAACACACCCGATCATTCTTTGGGTTTGTTGTTGTTTTTAGTTTAGTTTGTTTGTTTGTTTGTTTGAGACAGGGTCTTGCCATGTAGTGTAGGCTGAGTTCAGACACGATGGGTAGCCCAGGCTGGCCTCATACTTACATCGTTCTTCCTGCCTCAGCCTCCTAAGTGTTTGGGTTACAGGCGTGTGCCACTACATGTAGCTCTATCCCATCATTCTTGCCACTTTCTTTTTTTTTTTTAATAAAAACAACCCTACAACATTTATTGCCATCCAGTAATAACATAAAGGTAATCAAAACAATATGAACAAATGTTTTACAAATACTCCCAAGAGCAAACCACGTAAATGGTGCATTAAAAAAAAAGGTGCCTTTTTCAATGTTATCATAATCACCAGTGCCACCACCTCACTTCACTGCTGTCTTCTTAATTCATTAATCATTTCTAGTTGGAGACACTTTGTAGCAGAGTAATATTATCTGCTTTCAGCATGATCTGACCCAGTTGTTTTCTTGACTTTGTTTTAGAATGAATTTCTTCTGCATCATCTAATACAAGATTCATGTACTCATCAAAACCAATAATACAGCCCTCTATCCTCATATTCACTTGCTCGTAGAGCCACACCTGAATCTGGGATCTATTCTGGAAGTATCTGAAGATGAGGTTCTATATAAAGAGGGCTGAGAAGCGCCACTCACTGGGGGAACCCTTAGAGACTCTGAAGGACCCCTGCCCTACCCACATGCTAATTTTCCTCCATTTAGAACCTCCTAGTTGCCAACATCTTCCTCCTGCGCTAGATTATTAACTCCCATTTTCACTGAGTACTCACTTGAAGTTATCTTCCTTCCGCTCACCCCGTCATTCCCACACTCCCCTTGCAGTGTCCGCCCAAGCCCACCTCCCATCTCTGCTCTTCCACTGCCCGCACTTTCTCCACGGCCCGGCTGCCCCGGGGGCTCGTGGGACTTAGGCCCGCATTCCACTCCCTCTTGCTACTTTCTGAAGGAATACTAGAAATCTCTTTTATGAGCGTCTTTACAAGATATGATCAAAAATACAGAGATTTTTGATACCAAGTGCCAGAGGAAAGGCCTGTAAAAACATTATGGAGTGTCCTCGTCTACATATCTTACTCACTGGATCTGGCACTATGTGATTTCTGTCTTTTCCCCAAAATCAAAGTGAGCATGAGAGGTAAACATTTTGAATGAATTCAAGACATTGAGGCAGCCACAACAGCACTGCTAAAGACACTAACAAAAGTGTCTTTAGAGCTGCTTCAGAAAGTGGCAAGAATGATGAAATAACTATTTCAGAATAAGCACAACAAAATATGTGCAAGCCTTACACACTGAAAATTACCAAATGTTGCTAAGATAGAAGGCTCACTAAAGTGCCAGCTCTTCCAAAATGATCCATTGATTAAATGCAATTCTAGTCAAAATTCCAGCAGACTTTTTTGGTAGTAATTTGCAAGTTAATTCTAATGTTTACATGAGCATGCAAAGAATCTAGAAAAACTATGGGAAATGGCTGCACAGGTGCCCCTTGACTTATGATGGGGTTACATCTGGATAAACCCATTATAAATTGTAAATATTGTAAGTCAAAATACACTTAACATACTACCTAACTTACCAAACACCACAGCTTAGTCTAGCCTACCTTAAACATGCTCATATTTACATAAGCCTACAGCTTGGCAAAATCAATTAACATGAAGTTTACTTGGTAATAAATTATTGACTATCTCATGTGGCTGACTTGAGAGCTGGAGCTCACTGCTGCTGCTGAGCAAATGAATGTTGTATGGCATATTGCTGGCCCTGAAAGAGGTCGAAATCCAAAATCCTAAGTATGATTTCTTTTTTTTTTTTTGGTGGGGGTGCTGGGAATTGAACTCTGGGTCTTGCACTTGCTAGGCAAGTGCTCTACCACCTGAGCTAAATCCCCAACCCCCTAAGTATGATTTCTATCAAATGCATATTGCTTTTGCACTATTGTAAAGTCAGAAAATTAAATTAAAGTCAAAAAATTAGAGATTTGAGCCATTGATCGGTAATCATCTATATTTGGTTTCAAGGTCTACTCATATATACAGCAGTTCACCCAGTGCGGCATGGGTATGAGGATAAACAGGAAGATCAATGGAATACAATGAAGAGATCAGAAATACACCCAAACATATATGGTCAATTTATTTTCCATAAAATTATGAAGATAATTTAATGGGGGAAAGAATAATCTTTTTAATAAATCTTGCTGGAGCAACTGAATGTTCACGTAAGAAAAACTGTCATCTTTCACTCTTACCTCACACCATATACAGAAATTAAATAGAGATAGGGCAGAGAAAACAGAGCCGACCAGATGTGTATGCCACTGCCATAAGAGCTGTGGAGTCCATCAACAAGGGCCTCCAATTTTAAGAAGATGAACATGGCATCAAGAGCCCAGAGAAAAAGGGCGAATCCTAAGGCAGAGATTTCTGAAGAGCAGAAACAGGAAATTCGGGCAGCTTTGGATCTCTTTGAGGTCGATGGGACCGGGACCATCAGTATTAAGGAACTAAAGGCAGCAATGTGAGCCCCAGGCTTTGAACCCAAGAAAGAAAAAATCAAGAAAATGATGAGTGAAATTCATAAGGAGGGGCCAGGCAAAATGAACTTCAGGGACTTTTTGATAGAATGATATAGGAGGTAGGGCACAGCAAAACTGGCTGGAGAAGTGGGCGGGGCCTGTCAATTGCGAAATCCCAGCGTGGTGCTAGATGCTTCTCTGCCCTTGCAGGTGGAACTTCTCTCTGGCAGCCGTGGAGATGTGGACGGCTCATAATGGAGACCGCTATTGTGACTCTTCGTGGCAGCCCAGGATGTACTTTCACTTTTTCTCTTTTCCTCTTTTGTTCGGCCCAAGTTCACTCTGTAGAGCCAGTTTTCCCCTTACCCCTTCACCCCTCGTTTTTCAAATAAACTTTTGGCACTGTTTTTGGTTTGTCTCATCCAATTCTTTGTTCAAGGCTAGAAGGATCTGGAATACGTCTTTGACTGGCGAGCCATTTTTAAAGGAACTACCCGACAACATGATGACTCAGAAAATGTGTGAGAACGATACTAAGGAAAAATCCTAAATGCTTTCAAGCTCTTCGATGATGATGAAACTAGGAAGATAACATTCAAAAATCTGAAGCATGTGGCCAAGGAGGTGGGCAAGAACCTGACTGATGAGGAGCTACAGGAAATGACTGATGAAGCTGATTGAAATGGAGATGGAGAGGTCAGTGAGCAAGGGTTCCTGGCGTGTCAAGGAAAAGACCAGCCCCGGTTAAAATCACTGTCATCCAGCAGGGCGTGGTGGCGCACACCTGTAATCCCAGTACTTGGGAGGCTGAGGCAGGAGGATTGCTGTCAGTTCAGGACCAGCCTGGGCTAAATACTGAGTTCAAAGCCAGTCTGAACTACATAGTAAGACTTTGTCTCAAAAAAAGTTGCACCTGTTTCATAATTGGCAGCTGCTACTGCCTGTCTCTTGAGAGGCCTATTCTTTGAAGCTAGTAGCCACATTTTCAGGGATCCCAGGCACACCACATTGAAGTACTTCAGCTGACACCCAGCTGAATCCCAGCTGACCCCTGTCATCAGCCACAGATACGTGACGCGGAAGCCTTCAAGATGACCACAGCCCCAGCCACTGGCCAAATGCAACAGCAATTACATGAGGAACCCTGGATGAGATCTGTTCAGGTGATTCCAGTCAACCCCATCACCATGAAAAATAATAACATTGTTATTGTTTTAAGTCATTGAGCTGTAGAGTGGCTTATTATTCTTGTAAATAGCAGGCAACTGATTTTGGTGCCTAGAATTGAGGTACTGTCGTAACAAAATGTAAAGCTTATAGCTGTGCCTTTGGAACCAAGCCACAGAAGCTGGAACGGCATCAAAGAGAATGTCCCCAAACTCCCAAAAAGCACAAGGAGGTTGCTAGTAGAAGCCTAGAGGAAAGAACGGGAGTTACTCACTTGAGATTTAAGGGAATAGGGGAAATGTTACTAGAAGCTGGAGGAAAGGTAATCATTGTTATACAATTGTAGAAAGATGCAAGCGCAAGGCCCTAAGTTCAATCCCCAGCACTGCCCACCCCAAATGTGGAAGAGAGGAAAGTGACTTCATGATTTCAATAATGTAGCTAAGAAGAATTTTCAAAGTGCCATCTGGCTTCTTCCTACTTCCTATGATACAATGTGAGAGGAGCAAGATGAGCTAAAAAGAAAGTAAAAGGTACTCTTTGATTTTCAAGTCCAATTTAGAGGAAATATGAAGGAGCCAGAACTTAATGGGTTTGGTAAATTTCTTTCTTTCTTTTTTCTTTCTCCAGGTAACAAGAAATTCTAAAGCTAAGAAACAGCTTCCAGTCAGGCACAATAGCATGGACTTGTAGTCCCAGCTACTGCGAAGCTGAGTCAGGAGGATCTCTTGAGCACAGGAGTTAGGGACCAGCCTGGGCAACATAATGAGACCTTGTCCCCAAAATAAATAAATAAGTAAATAAGAGATCTTAAGAGTATGTCTCAGATATCTTTGCCATTAAACAATCAGACATCTAGAAATCCTGAGCATCATTATTATTAATCATTATTATTATTATTTGAGGGGTGCTGGGGATTGAACTCAGGGCCTCGCACTTGCTAGGCAAGAGCTCTGCCACTGAGCTGAATCCCCAGTCCCTCCTCGTCATTACTTTAAGGGATCCCAAAGTAGAAAATGTCTCATCTCAAGGATATGTGTTGGTGTAGGTTTCACCTTCTTGGAAGAGTTAGCAGTGAATTTGCAAGAACTCCGCGAAGTTCAAAAATGAATTGTATCCACTTGAACTCAAAGAGACAAAAACAGTGCAAAACGAAAGGACTTTGGATGCAGGCACAACTAGGTAGGAGAGAGATGAGAAAACTAGTTGGAAACATGGCTGCTTTTCATGGAACTGGAAAGATAACCCAGAGGATAGATCCAAGAGCCCTGTGAAAAGAGAAAAGAGCCACAGAAGGTGCTCAGGAGGTAAGAGCAGCAACATGTAACCTGTTGAATTTCAGAATTTCTATGAATGGTCCATAACTATGTACCTTCCATTTTTCCCTCAATAAAAGAAAAATTCTGAGATACCCTAAATTTAATTGCAAGATCTGGAGGATGGAGGGGAAGAGAGATAAAAGAAAGTTATCAGTTATGAGTCAAATCAACAAAAGACTTTTCCACATTCCTACATGTATATTGACTTACAACCACAGGCAATTGACCACCAGATGCCAACCTGTCTGAGTGAACGTTGTTTTTTTTTCTTTTTTTTTTTGAGACAGGGTCTCACCATGTAGTCCAGGCTGATCTTTGTTTGATTCTTTGTTTGTTTGTTTGTTTTGAGACAGAGTCTTGCCATGTAGTTCAGGCTGGATTTGAACTCACTGTGTAGCCCAGGCAGGCCTTGAACTTGCAGTGATCCTCCTGCCTCAGCCTCCAAGTGATGGGATTACAGGCATGTGCCGCCACCCCTCACTTCTAGGCTGGTTTTGAACACATTATGTACCCCAGGCTGGCCTTGAACTCATGGCAGTCCTCTTGCCTTAGTCCCCCAAATGATGGGATTACAGGGATGCACCGCCACCCACCCAGATAAGTGAACTTTCTGAGTTTTTAACACCAACCAATCCAGAAGCAACAAGTACTTCTCGTGGACTCGTGAAACTTTCCTCACTTTGCATCATCCCATCCCTCTCATCTATAGCTAATATGGGTTCAATATAAACAATTTATGCTCGCCTTCCCCATTTTTTTTTTTTTAATAAAAATGCTCTTGGCTTTTAGGTCTGGTGGGCACATTTTCAGCTGCATTCTGGTGGTGCTTCTGGGAGCTGAGGAACTTTTCCCAGAACCTGGTCCTTTCCTTGCTGGCATCTGTAATAGCTCATTAAGCCTTTTTATTTCAAGGGAACCATTGGCCTTGAGAGTTTTGCTTTAACACCCGTGTTTGAAGGGAAATGTCGATAGAGACTTCTCTGCCTTTCCTATCACTGCCTGTGATGTAGATGGTGGCATCTGAGGCAGATCGTTCTTTTAATTCACAGATCTTCAAATGCAGAGGACTCACTCAAGGAGTTTAAGACTCTTACCTAGTCCAGTGCCTCCCCAGATTCTGGACTTCAGATTCTGAGCTCAACACTGTTACGGAAGGAGAACTTTGCAGGGATCCGGAAGAGAGGGTGAATATATCTTATAAATGGAAAAAAATGCAAAACATTTGTGGCTACGGGGTGGATTTTGGAAAATTTTAAATGTCATCCCCAAATTAGTTTGACTCTCTTTTCATCAGTCTGATTCTTTGACTGCTTGACTAATAGAATAAAAGTGTAAAGATTCTCTTGGGCTGGGGATCTAGCTCAGTGGTAGAGTAAAACAGTAAAGATTCTCTGCTAGTTACTGGTCGGAAGCCTTAATAAACTGACAGCATCTACAGTCTGTCTGTTTTTTTTTTTTTTCCACAGGGGATCGAACTCGGGGCCTTGTGCTTGCAAGCCAAGCATTCTAACCACTGGGCTAAATCCCCCAGCCATACTTTCTGTCTTTTGATACGCTTGCTTTTGGAATCTCACTATAAGTCATCAAGACCACAAGGAAAGGTCATGTGCAGGTGTCCCAAGAGCCCCGAGTGAGGACTCAGGTGACAGCCAGCATCAAGCAATAAACATGTGAGTGCTAAAGCCTTCAACCTGACTTAGCTGCAGCTGTATGACCACCCACAAGAGAGATAGATGTGCAGTAAGAATACTGTAGCCAAACTTGGGAAATCTGCAAAACCATGAGACATGAAATGACATGTTTATGTTATTTGCATTGATTTGTTACACAGCAAAATATAACCAGAAGAGCTGTGTTTTCTAATTGTTTATATATTAAAGTGTAGGAAATCGCAATTGTTTTTGTTTTATGCAGTCGATGTTTATTTAGAGGTTTATCCACATATTTCCACTTTTTTCTTCCCTCATTGTGGTGTTTTGTTTTTGTTTTTGTTTTTGAGTGCAGAGGATCGAGCTCAGGGCCTTGTTTGCTCAGCAAGTACTCAGTGCTCTACCACTTGAGCTAAATGTCCAACCCCTGTTCTTCTCCCCTTATTGCATCATTGTTCTTCTTACTGAAGAATCTCCTTTCTTTTGTTCTTTTTGGTATTAGAGATAAAATCCAAGGCATATACCCAGCTCCCTCACCTTTGTGTGTACATGTGTGTGTGTGTGTTTGTGTATGTGTATATGATACTGGAACTGAACACAGGCCAATGTACTGAGCTACATTCCCAGCTCTCTTTTTTATTTTTTATTTTGAGACACAGTCTTGCTAAGTCACTAAATTGCCTAGGCTGGCCTCAAACTTGCTATCCTCCTGCCTCAGCCTCTCAGAGTGCTGAAGTTATAGGCATGTGCCATCATGCCTGAATTCTAGCCCTTTTAAAATTTTGAGACAGGATCAAATGCTAAGTTGCTGAGGCTGAGCTTGAACTTGTAGTCCTTCTGCCTCAGCCTCTCAGAGTGCTGGGATTACAAGTATGTAACAAACTACTGACTAGTAACATCCCTTGTATTTCCCTAATCCATGCTTGATATTGGAGAATTATTATACCATCTTTTCTTCCTCTGGAAGCATATTTATCTTTTTTTTTTTTTGCCATGATGGGAATTGAAACCATGAAAGCATGTTAGGCAAGATATTTTCTTTTCTAAATTTGCCATTCTTTTCTTTCTGCACCTTGACTATATCTTTCTATTGTACTGTAGCTTTCAATATTCATGTTGAAAAGTTGCCTACAATCTATCACACTGTAAATTAGTAAATTATCTGGCTGCTTTTAAGATTTCCTCATTCAGACTTTTTTTTTGAAACAGGGTTGCACTATGTCATTTGGGCTGGCCTTGAACTCATTATGTAGCACAGGCTGGCCACAAACTCACAGCAGCCCTCCTGCCTCAGCCTCCCAAGTGCTGGGATTACAGGTGTGTGCACCACCACGTCTGACCTGATACAATCGACTTCTTTTGCAGTTTCACTATAATGTGTGTAGGTCTAACTTTCTCTCTTTCCCATGTGGGCTTCTTTGGGCTTCATAAGTTAGTGAGTTGATCTGTTTCTTCAGTCTCATTTGGGAAGTTCTCATTTGCCTTAGTTACTTTTCTCGCTGAGACAAGGTACCCAGTACCCAAAGTTAAAGGTGGAAAGGTTTATTTCGGCTCACAGTTTGTAGAGGTTTCAGTCCACAGCTGGCTGGCTCCAAGGCAGGGCAGCATGGCAGAGGGCATCACGGAGAGATGGTTCAAGCAGGGAAAGGAGGAAGCAGCAAGCGCGCAACCTGCAGCAAGCCTGCCTTTCCCTTTCGTCCCATCCAGGTTATAGTCCATCCACACCCAGAGTGGGGCTTCCGTCTTCAGTTAATCCATTCGGCCACATCCAGAACTACGCAAATTCCAAACAGGGGACTAATTTAGTACTGCACACCCTGGGTCCAGCCAACTTCGAGAAATGCCCAGTTACAAGGGCATGAGGCTTTGAGGAGACATCTAGACACGAGCCATAACATCTTTAAATAGTAATTCTTGCTGTCTTCTCCTTCCGGGATTCTCTCTCTCTCTCTCTCTCTCTCTCTCTCTCTCTCTCTCTCTCTCTCTCTCTCTCTCTCTCTCACACACACACACACACACACACACACACACACACACACATTTGAATCCAGGGCGTGCTGATCTGCAGTCCTAGCCCTTTTATTTTGAGACAAGTTCTTGATAAATTGCCCACCTGGTCTTGGACTTGTAGTCCTCCTTCTTCAATCTCCTGAGTCCCTGAGAGCACAGGTGCATTCCTCCATGCCCAGTTTACTGTCTCTTTTGTACCTTCAAGCTTTCATTTTGGATATTTTCTTCTAATCTAGTCTCTAATCTTCTCTTCAATTTTGTCAAATTTGACATAATCCGAACAGTTTAATTATTTTATTACTACATTCTATAATCCTATAAGCTACTTGAAACCTGCAATCTCATTTCTTACGGTTTCCAATTGGTCTTGTCAATATAGTCTGCTATAACAAAATATTTTAGATTCAGTAATTTATTAGCCTACATTTAACACTCATAGTTCTGGAGGCTAGAAAGCTCAAGATCAAGATTCAATATCTGGGAGTGCATGGTCTCTTTCAAAGATAAATTCTTCTAGCCAGAAGTGGTGGCGCGTGGCTCTAATCCCAGCACTGGGGAGGCTGAGGCAGGAGGATCGCCATGAACCGGGTTACAGGCCAGCCTGGGCTACACCGTGAGTTCAAGACCATCTTGAAGTACAAAGCAAGACCCTACCTCAAAAATAAAAACAAAAAGAAAGGTCTTCTGGGGCTGGAGGTATAGCTCAGTGGTAGAACACTTACATAGTATGCGTGAAGTGCTGGATTCAGTCCCTAGCACACCACCTACAGAAAGATAAGGTCTTCTAGTGATGTAGTTACATGACAAAAGGGCAGAAGGGCCTGCAAATCTCCCTCGAGCCCTTTTATAAGGCCTAATGCTATTCATTATGGTGCTGCTCTCATGATCTAATCACCTCCTAAAGGTCCCACCTCTTAGTACTCATTTTTGTTTGTTTTTGAAGACAGGGTATTGCTGCGTAGTTCAAGCTGCCCTTGAACTCATCATGTAGCCCAGGCTGGACTCAAACTCACTTCCATCCTCCTGCCTTGGCTGCCAGAGTTCTAGGATAACTGGAGCACACCACCAACCTGCCTCTACCTCTTAATACTATTGTATTGGGGGCTGGGGATTTAGCTCAGTGGTTAGAGCTTGCAAGCACAAGGCCCTGAGTTTGATCCCCAGGACCAAACAAAAAAAGAAAAAGAAAAAGAAAAATACTATTGTATTGGGGGTTAAGTTTCTCCAAGGGCTTTGCAGAAAAACGCACTTTTAAACCACAGCCCAGCTCCATGTTCACAGTCTTTTTTTTTTTAATCTTAAGCCTCATGAACATATTGAATATAGATTTATCACAGTATGGGTCTTTGAGGCTCTTTATTGATTCTTCATATGTTAACTTATTTCTTTGCAATCTGACTTGGGGCTGAAAATTTCATAAAAGTGTATACTTTCAAAGATAATTTGATAAGTAGAATTTTGTTATTTTCTTCTAGAAATATTTCTGTTCACTTGCAGGATCCCAAAGGTACTAACAGTCTGGATCAAAGAAAACCCTTTGGAAGAGTCTGTACTCTTTTTTGGAGGGGGGTGAGGTGCTAGGGATCGAACTCAGAGTCTTGCACTTGCTAGGCAAGCACTCTACAGCTGAGCTAAAATCCTCAACCCCTGGTGTCTGTACTCTTATCCCCAAGTGCAGCCTCCTGGTTGCCTCCCCAAACAGAAAGTTTCCTTTAAATTTTGACCTTGGCTGGAATTTATTGCTAAGCCCACATCTCCAGCTGCTTCTAGGAGTCTGGCTAAAATGTTGTGTCCTTTTCAATTCTTTCCCCCACTGAGCTCATAACTTCAGGGCAAGAGTTACAAGAGTCCCTGCCAAGATAAGGAGGATAATTCTCCAATCTCTCTGCCCAAGGGAGTCACAGTTATCTGATCCTGAACTGTCATTATTTTGCTCTCTCTTCTTGATAAGCAAACAACTTCAGGGCAGAAGTTGTTTAAATTCATCCGCTTGTGCGCTTATATTTTTTATTGTCTATCTTGGTCATTCTTCATGATCTCATTAGGTCTCTCTCGCTATTATGGGATGTGTTCTATATCTTATCTATTTAGTTGTCTTTAGAAGGATCAGTGGTCCAAATCTTCTAATGCCCTAAAAATGGAAGAAGTATTCCAGGGTAATTTTTTGAATTTTATTGTCAAGTTTTCCTAAAATTTCTGTAATTTTCATTAAACTTACAGGCAGTGCCAGACATGTGGCACACACCTGTAATCCCAGCACTTGGGAGGCAGAGGCAGGAGGATTGCCACGAATTGAGGGCAGCCTGGGCTACATAGTGAGTTCAAGGCCACCCTTTCTTTTTATTATTTATTTATTTTTAGGGAGACCCTTTCGTCCCAGGTTTACAGCAGATGCTTCCACTCCACAGCCTCTCTGGATGACTCCAGCCTTTGTACCTGCTCCAGATTTCCCAATCTGGTCTTTGAGGAGCCCTCCTCTATCCATGATTAAGCAGAAAGTCCTGGGGTAACCACCAGGATACATGTGTGAGCCCACCCATTTTGTCTGCATCAGCAGCCTTCTGCATACCTTTATCAGATCAGTCCATGCACTGTTCCTCTGCATGTGCAAGACCTGAAAAAAGCCTCTTCTGGATGGTTTTACTTTGCCTATTCATGATTTCTACTCCAGTATGGCAGGGTGAGTTGTTTACAAGAGCTGGTTAATTCAAAAAAAAGGAAAAATAAAAGTAAGCCAGGCATGGTGGTGCACACGTGTGTTCCCAACACTCAGGAGGCTGAGGCAGGAGTTCAAGGCCAACCTAGGCTACACAGTGAGTTTAAGGCCAGCCTGAAATACATAGCATAGGAAGGCCCTGTCCCAAAGGAAAAAAAAAAAACATTGCTAACACTAAAGGCAGCTGGCAGCCCTCACCAGAGAATGGCAGAGAGTGACAGACCAACGGAGTTGCCCTTTGCTAGCTCTGTCTCACGGAAGAGTCCAGAGTTTTTGGCAGCTGGAGTGAAGAACTCAGAGCATTCAAAACTGAAAGGTGTTACTTTGAGAAGAGCTGCATCTTGCCTATTCATGATTTCTATACAAATTGAGCAAAATAATCCTCACCTGATTTCTAACACTCCCCATTTTACTTTTCCATGTATTCTAACAATCAGTAATAGACTTGGCTAATCTGGTTATAGACTAGGTTATGGAAATAATGTGAGAGCACTGAATAGCAGATGTCCATGGAATAAAGACATACCTAAGACCCCAATTAGCACAATAGACTGGCTACACAGATTATTTGTAATAGCCAAGTTAAATTTCCTAAAATAATAGACTATGTTTTGGCCTAGAGTCCAGTGACTTGGATTAATTAAAAGATCTCTAGTTCAGCTACTTAGTGTGTGATTTTAGGGCAGATTTTTCCACATATTTCCACCTGAATTTACTCATCTCTAAGATACTGATTTGTATTCAATAGCTACAGCAAATGAAAGGTTTGTAAAAATGTCTTGTAAAAAACAGAGAAAGCCAGGAGTGGTGCACGCCCGTAATGCCAGGACTTTGACAGAACATGTCCAAAAAAAAAAAAAAGGCTGGGGGGGAGCTTCAGTGAAAGGCCCTGGGTTCAATCCCGGGTAAAGCCCCACCCCCAAATTCTCCAAATTAACATTTAGTTTTTGTTTTTTGGTGCTGGGGATCGAACTCAGGGCCTTGCACTTGCTAGGCAAGGGCTCTACCGCTGAGCTAAATCCCCGGCCCCTACAAGTTAACATTTAAATTAGAAGGGAATGAATTTTTTCTAGCCGAGAGCCAGTTTTACAGGGATGAAATTTGGGTTTAATCTGTTTTTGCACTCAAACCGGTAAATTGGGCGAAGGGCTAACGCTCAGCATCTGGGCCTTATTTGAAGGCAATGGGTTTGACCCAGAATGAAGCTGCGAGGTCAAAGACCCAGGTCCTGACGCGCTCTTCCGTAGGGATTCCCTGGAATCCCAACCTCAGGAATTCTGATGCGCACGCGGCCCGGTAAGTCCTCTTTCTTCCTTTTTCATCTCTCGAGGAAAGAGATTTTCGTTCTTCATCCCCAGAGGGCCGCCCACTGGCCTTCCGAGGATTGCAGCGACTACTGGGTGTGTTGCAGCGACTCCTAAGGGCTCGTAGGTCAGGCGTGCCTCCGTCACTGTGCCCCAAGCCTAGTGCTCTCTAGCCTGCTCGCGGCCACACAACCACCGGAGAAGACGTCACGGAGCTGACTCAGAAGGGTTGACTGGGTTAGTCTTCCGCCAATCAAGATTTCTGCTCGGAGCTACCGCGTCTCCCCCGCACCCCACCTCCGTAGTGAACACGAAATGCAAGACTGCCGGGAAACAGCAAAGATCCGGAAATGGCGACCGGAACCACTTCCTCCAGTGCGGTCCAATGACTTCTTTCTTTTGGCAGCAAATTTAGCCCCCGAATCTGCCCAAGCGGAAGAACATCTTGATTGGTTGCTCAGCCCAGTGTACAGAGACTCACGGGAACACCCTCAGGCTTCTGCCATTATTGCACAGCTCTCCTGTCAATCATATTGCTTTCTGGATGGGGTGGGAAAGCGAGCCCTTTCGGCACCGCCTTTACCCGGGTTGCTGCTCCCCGAGGCTCCCGGGCTGCGGGCGCTGGAAACCCGCCGCGTGGGCGGGACCACGCTGCACGGCCTCCCTAGGCGGTTCCACAGCTGTGAGGCGCGGGGAGTGGCCCGGAGCGGGAGGCCGCGAGGGGCGGGCCTGGGCGGGGAGCAAATGCGGGGGCGGGGCTAGGGCGGGGCCGGAGGAGGCGGAAGAAGCGAGCGAGCCCGAGCCGGATCCGTATCGAAGCCTGCGTCCGGGCCGGCGGAGCGGCGTCGGCGGGGTTGGCTGGGGCGAAGGGGCGCTGGAGCCTGGGCGGGCGGGCCGAGGGCCGGGGGTCGCGGCCGGGGAGTGGGTGCCGGGTGTGCCGAGGGCTCGCCGCGCGGTCGTCGGAGCGGGCTAAGCTCCCGCGCCCGCGCAGTCCGGGAGGATGCGACCCGGGGCCCCGGGGCGGGGCGGGCGGCGGCCGCTGCAGCGCGAGCGGCGCAGGGGGCGGGTGGAGGCGGCGGCGGCATGAGGCGCGGGGCCGGTGTCCGCGGGAGGGAGGCGCTGCCGGCGGCCCGGTCGCTCCCGCTGCAACTGTTCGCCGGCTCGCTGTGCCCTGCCAGCTGGGCCTCAGCCGCCCTCGTCTCGGCCGCCTCCCGGGCCGCTGCTGGTGACCACTCGCCGCGCCGCCGGAGGCTTCACCCGCGCCCTCCCCCAGGACGCGCCCGCGGAGCTCGGGCCCCCTCGCCCCGGACGCGGAGGCCGCGCTGCGCGGGGCGGTGGCGAGGCCGGAAGATGGCCTGGGTGCTCAAGATGGACGAGGTGATCGAGTCCGGGCTGGTGCACGACTTCGACGCCAGCCTCTCGGGGATCGGGCAGGAGCTGGGCGCCGGCGCCTACAGCATGAGGTAGGGCGCCCTGGCAGGCAGAAACCTCGCTCTCCTTGGGGAAGGCCTGCTTGGCCCTGTGGCCCTCCTGGCGCGGCGGTGTCCAGAGGCGCCTAGGCCGCGCTGCCCGCCGGCTCGGGCTTCTGCCGCGTGGTTGATCAGGACCGGGAGCCCCCAGGCCTCTCGGAGACCGGCGGGCGGGGGACGGCAGCGCCGCTACCTTCGGCCAGGAACCCGCTCTCGAGGGGTTCATTTTTGCCGCAAAACGTGCCCTGCTCTTGAGGTGGCTTGAGTTGGTGGGGGAAGGGGTTTCCGTCCTTTCCAAGTGGTTTATAATCCCCTTCGAGGAGAAATACTCTTTACAAAAATTTGGCATTCATACCGGGGAAAATACTCTCCAGCGTTTTCTATCTTCTTATTTTATTGTCCTACAGTGTAGTCTTTCCTTGTTGCAAATTTTAATTACTTGATGTTAGTAAATTATTATAAGTGACAGTAGAAGCAGGAAGGAAAAGCACCATGACGACTTGGTTTTTGTTTTTTTGATTGTCTCTAAGAGTGAAGTTTCTTATTTTGGGGGCCACCCTCTCAGGCTGTTCCCATTTGAAGAGAGCTTTAAGATGCGGTGATTGCACCACAAGCAATAGTTTGTTTAGTCTCTGCTGTCTGTACCTGCAGCCATTCATTTTGTTTAATTTTGAGAGGTTGAGACAGGAGCTTACTCTCTGCCACCTATCCTGAAGAACGGATATACATTTAAAAAAAAATAATGTATATATTTAGGGGTTGGGGATTTAGCTCAATGGTAGAGCTCTTGCCTAGTTAGTGCAAGGTCCTGAGTTCGATCCCCAGCACCCTCCCAAAAAAAGAACGTAAATATTTAAGAATATACATGCCCACACACATATATTACTTAACAGTTTGGAAGCTCTTTTTTTAGCGGTATTAATGAAATAAAGTTGGTGTGCCATAAAGCTCTCATTGAGTAGGCTAAAGTATTAGTAGTTTGGCAACTTTTGGTTAGTATGGGCTAAGGGTACTCTTCTGTTCTTTATTTTATTATAATTTGTGCTATGCTTTAGAGATGCTGATGTGTTTGAAATGCACAGTCTCCCAGAGGGTCCCTTACATCTCACTGCAGCTCCCTGGGAGGACAGAGAGTGGAAGTGTTCTGAAGACTGACTTGTACCTGGCACTCAGAGGCTGAGGCAGGAGGATTGCCACGAGTTCGAGGCCAGCCTGGGCTATGTATCAAGACCCTTCTCAAAACAAAACAAAAAAAGTGGGGGTCAGGGCAATCCTGGAATAGTGAAGGCTGATCTTCGAAGCAGTTCGGCTTTTAAATCTTAAAGAGAAACCCTGGACCATAAGGAACTTTCAGAAAGGTGGAGAGTTTTTGGGGTGTGGAATTGTGGAAAACACTAAACCAGGAATGAAGCCACCAGTCTGGCCCAGCTTTGTCTCTGCCTGTGGCCTTGCTCTTGGTACCTCATCTTGCAGTTGTGTAACTTCAGTGCTGTAGATGAGGTGGCTTATTTTCCAGAATACCTGTCTAAGCTGTTGAGGAAATGGCTATTGAAGGTCCTGGGGTCACTGGAGGGGAGCAGAGAGGTGGTACTTCTCTCCTGGAGCCTGCTCCTCCTGGGCTCTCCTGCACAGCCTGGACTGGGTGTGAAGGCACAAGAGGGCCAGTGAACAATTGCAATATGTGTCTCTGTTGCTTCTCACGGTAAAATGGAATTTGGGTACTTTCTGCAAAGTTTACTTAGGGTTATTTTTGAGCTTTTCCATTTTCTAAGATCTTGTATGAACTGTGCTATATTTTGGTGGGTCAACCAACTTAATGCAGTTAACCTCTTTTATGGTTTATATCCATGAACAGGAAATAAAATCTTGATAGTCAACCTTTCCTTGACTTTGTTCTTAAAAGTATTGCCCAGAAGCTTTGTAATTCAGACATTTGCAGTACTCTTGTGGGGAAACTTTTTCCCTTGAATGTTTTTTGTTTGCGACAGTCTGTCTTTATAGTTCAGGCTGGCTTAGAACTCACTATGTAGCCCAGGCTGGCCCCTTCCCCCACCGGCCCAAGCCATCTCAACAGCGGGGCATGTTTTGTGGCGAATTACTGATTTCAGATTACAGGTCTACATATTTTGAAGTAGGAGGTCCATGCGTAGTTTACTAATAATTTGCTAAAACAAAAGTGCCTTGAGCTGAAAGCAAGCAGCTTCCTACATTGACTGAAAGATTAAAATGTTGCTTAACAGACCCTATAGGGCAGTGGTGGTGACCCTATGGCAATGGCGTAATGGGCTGTTTGTATCATTGAAAGCTCTAAAAGGTTCATCATTACTGCAGTAGGCTAACAGGTTTCACAAAGGTGAGCCTCCTGTCTCAGCCTCCCAAGTGCTGATGTTACAAGTTTACACCACCATGTCTGTCTTCTTGAATGTTTTTGATTGTGTCCTGCAGTTAAAATTTTTAGTTAATGAAGGTGAACATCATTTTCGAGGAACTTAATTTTTCATAATTAATTGAATCCTGAATAACAGAGGGGAGCTGATAAGAATACTTGTCTCAGGGGCTGGGGATTTAGCTCAGTGGTTAAAGTGCTTGCCTTGCAAACACAAGGACCCAAGTTCGATCCCCAGCACCAAAAAAAAAAAAAAAAAAAAAAAAAGAATACTTGTCTCTTGCAGATTCAAAGCCCTTTATTTGAAATTTGTATGTGCTTGTGTGCATGCATGTGTATGTCTGTTTTACTGGAGATCAAACCTAGGGCCTTGCGCTGCACACTACAGGCAAGGACTCTACCACTGAGCTACATCCCAAGCCCTTGACATTGTTAAACGTAGGGAATTCCAAAATTTATTTGACAAAGAGAAAATCTGAAGAAGGCTGTAAGGGCAATGATGGCACACCTTCCAATGATGCCAACAGCCTCCTGTGGCACATGTGCTATAGGTTCGCCACCACAGCTGTAGACTGTTGGAGGCCCCTCTCATTTATGGTTTTACTTTCCACAGCTGGGGCTGTGGGAGGGCGAGGCGGAATCTGGGGAGTGGTTGTGAGCAGTGTTCTCAGCCCCCTCCCCTGGTGTCAGATAGGAAGGAAGGCTTATCCTTTTCATTTGTTGTCTCAAATTCAAGAAGTAAACTTGCGTACATGATGGAAAAGTAACTTTTAGATAAATTTACTTTGCAGCCAGCTTTCCATTTTTCTTTCAAAGTAAAGTACGCTCACTATATTTGTTCTTTTGAATGGCTTACAACAGGTTCTTTCTTTGGGGGGGGTGGGCTTTATTTATTTTGAGACAGAGTCTCATTAAGTACTTTAGTCTGTCTTCGAAGAATTCACTATGTAGCCCAGACTGGCCTCTAACACAATGATCCTCCTGCCTCAGCTTCCCAAGCGCAGGAATTAAACAGTCTTGCGCCACCATGCACAGCAAAAATAAGTTACTTCTTGAGATTTATTTTTAGGGCATCATTTTCTCATCTTTTGGGGAATATTTCTCAGAAGTATCTTTCTCAGTAATATGACTTAAAAATGTGTATTTGCATTAAATAATGTAGACTGATGGTATCGGAGGTACCTTGGAGCCAGTTTCTTATGTTACCTTTGCTTCCTTTTGTTCCTGGTTTAGGGGGAATCAGATCCTCATTTTGTATAGATTTTGTCTTTTGTTTTGTTTTTGGTGCTGGGGATCAAACTCGGGGCCTTCTGCTTGCAAGGCAAGCACTGTAACCACTGAGCCAAATCCCTAGCCCCTTGTGTGTATTTTGTGATGGAGTTGTAACTTGCTGCATATTGTTTGAAAGTAGGCAGATCATTAATCTTTTTCTAATTCTTGGTTACAATATTAGAATTCTAGAGATTAATGAAAAGATTTTAGAAAACTTCTAGGGCAGTGGTGGTGAACTTACAGCATGTGTGCCACCGCAGACTGTGTCAGTGAAAGCTCTAAAAGGTTTGCCATCACTGTTAGACTAATTCTTTTCTAATAAATGTGTGGATGGAGACTCATACATACTGAAGTGCTTGTCTAAGCAGCCAGTCATGGCACTACCATTCTAAATGAAGACTGATTTTCCTCTCACTGAAGGAAGGCTGAAACCCATTGGAGCTTGAAATTTGGGTCAGTCATGTTGTGGAGTATGGAGCACATAACCAAAATAAAACTCATTGGCATTTCCTTTTTTCTGTTTTTCGTGTTTTTGTTTTTGTTTTGGAGCCAGGGTCTCGCTATGTAGTTCAGGGTGGCCTTGAACTCAATATAGAGCCCAGGCTGGCCTCAAACTCACTGTGATCCTCCTACCTCAGCCTCTCAAATGCTGGGATCACAGGCTGTGGAGGTCATAGAAATGGCTTCTTTTGATTACTCTTCTAAACTTTAAAGCCTGATATGATAGTAGGAAGCAGGAGGATCAGCAGGAGAATCATTTTGAGCCCCTAAAGGTCAGCTAACCTGGGCAACGTAGACCGTCTCAAACATGCAAACACAAACTGTGATATTAAATGATTACCTGAAAAAAGGGATTATCTGAGCTCTATTTTTATACTTCAAAATGGTTTAAATTTGTTTTGAAACAAAAGGTCTACATATTTCGAAGTAGGAGGTCCATGCATAGTTTACTAATAATTTGCTAAAACAAAGGTGCCTTGAGCTGAAGGCAAGCAGTTTCCTACATTGACTGAAAGGTTAAAATGTCACTTAACAGACCCTATAGGGCAGTGGTGGTGACTATGGCAATGGCGTAGTGGGCTGTTTGTATCATTGAAAGCTCTAAAAGGTTTGCCATCACTGCAGTAGGCTAACAGAATTTCAAGAAGTAAGTGTAGAAAAATTTTAGCATCAGTAAAATTTTTTTTGGCTTTCTTATTGTGACAGGGTCTCACTCTGTAATTCAGGCTGGCCTTGAACTCACTGTTTCACTTAGGCTAGCCTTGAATTTGCACCCATCTTCTTGCCTCAGCCTTCCACATAGATGTGGGCTGCCGTGTCCAGCTGTTTTGTGGCCTTTTTTTGTTTTGTTTTGTTTTATTTTTCCATATTTTTGAGACTACGTCTCACTGTGTAGCTCAGGCAGGCCTTGAACTTGCAGCGGTCCTCTTGCCTCACCTCCTAAGTGCTGGGATTATAGGAGTGTGCCACCACACCTGGCTATGCTTTATGGGTTTTTTTGAGACAGGATCTCACAATGTAGGTCAGGCTGGCCTTGAACTCACCATGTAGCACAGGCTAGCCTCAAACTGTCAGAGATCCTCCTACCTCAGCCTCCAGGGTGTTGGGATTACAGGGATGCACTACCATACTACCGGGCAGGATTGATGAAATTTTTGAAAGATCTGTTGTGGTGCTTTGAGAGTACTTCCAGAATCGGCAGTAATTTTTATAAAACGTCTCATTTCAAAGTTTCAAAACCTTTTCTGGATTTAATCTTGGCAGTAGTATAGGAAAGTATGTAATTATTGATGAAACATTCTAGCTGAGCATAGTGGCTCAAGCCTGTAATCTCAGCACTCAGGAGGCAGAGTCAGTAGAGTGGCGCAAGATCCAGGTCATCCTCTCCTGCACAGTGAGTTCAAGGCCAGCCTGAATTACAGAGCAAGACCCTGTCTCAAAAAAAGACCCTGTCTCCAAAAAAAATGATTTATCGATTTCAGATTACAGTGTCTACATTGGTTCTAAATTTATTATCTCAAAATAGGGTGGGCAAACCTTTTCTGTAAAGGGCACCGTAATGAATATTTTAGGCTCTCCAGCCTAAAATACACAGATATTCCTTGTTTAATGACCTATCTGGTTAATGACTATTCGGATTTCCAACTGACTTTTTGTGTAATTCTGTACATCTTGTTTATAGAACTTTAGTGTCTTTTTTAGGGTACAGTATACCTTCTTTATACACTATTATAATTTTTGCTGATTGTATCGTATAGTACAGTACTGTAGTTTTTGTTTTTTCTTGGCGCCAGGGATCAAACTCAGGGCCTTGCACTTGCTAGGCAAGCACTCTAACCACTGAGCTAAATCCCAGCCCCAGTACTGCAGTTTTATGTTCTGTTTTACATTACAGGACTGCAAGAGTTATACAAATAAAAGCAAAGTCATCATGTTGGAGTTTCCTTTGAGCATTTCTTTGTTCTGAGTATTGTAATGTACATACTGTATACAATTCCTCATTTAGCAACCAAGTCAATTAACGGCGTAATCACGGGAACAGAACTTGGTTGGTAAAAAGAATTTCTGTAATCACTATCACAATTTTTTCTTTTTAAGCAACGCTTTTAAAAAGTAAGAACATTTTTAGCTCATAGATTTACAATAAAAGGCTGCCTTTATTTGTTCTTTGAACATAGCTTGACAATCCTTTCCCTTTAGGACAAACTCTGATAATGTACTTTGGGTTTTTGCGGGGTGGTTACGGGGATTGAACTTGGGGGCCTTGTGCTTGCTAGACAAGTGCTCTACCACTGAGCTAAATCCTCAACCCCTAATAATGTACTTTGAGTCCCTTGGAAGAGGATTTGCTGAGTGAAATTTTGTGTATTCAAGAAGTTAGAAAGCCAAGATACATCATGTACAGGTACAAAATAACCATGCTGATTATGATCATTATGTATACAATGTATCAATACATGTTCTTGGTGATAATAAAAAAATAATAAAGAGGAAGAGAATAAAAAAAGTTGTTTTTATGTAGACTAAGAAGTATCTTGGCTAATTTACATACATTCTAGTATTTACTCATTTATGTTTTATGTGTTCAATTTTACTAATTAAGCTCTTCCCTCCTCCCCAAGATCAAATATAGTTTATAGCCTTCAATTGGGGTTGGAAATTTAGCAATTTATTGATACAGTCTCATAAACTTGACGTGTTTCATCACAGTGGCACTTGTTGGTTTGTCAAGACACATTTGATAAACATTTGCTTTTGGAAATACCATCGGATGCCCCATCTTTAGTTGTGTGTGTGCTGTGGATTCTATGAATATGGAAGAAGCCCTGTAATACTTTCTTTGATTGCTTTGGGACAAATGTAGTAGATGGATGTGAAAGAGTTGATTTTTGGCAATACAATTGTATTTCTTTTTTGATTTTTAACTTTCTGGGATTTTTTGAAGAGTGTGACATTGTCAGTTTGATAGGATCTATGGTAAAACTAGTCTTTATTCATTTGTGTGTTGGTAGTTGAATTTTTTAACTTAAAAATACTTTTGAAATAATGTTATAAATTACAGAAACATTATAGAGACTCCCCATATATACCTTTGACCCAGCTTCTCTTAACCAGAGTACAGTTTTAAAAATCAGGAAATTAGGATTGGTGCTATACTTTAAAGCACAAAATTTGGATTTCACGGGTTTTTCCCTTGTCCTTTTTCTAATGGAGTTTCCAGGCTAGGATCCCATATTGCATCTGTCTACTGTGGTAGTTTTTGTAGTTTTTTTCTTCTGTTACATGATTTTGACACTTTTTGATGTATAGCCGTCAAAACTTGTGTTTTAACATGCATGGCTAGGGCCATGACTCATTGGTAGAGCGCTTGCCTAACATGCGTAAGGCTCTGAGTTCCAGCTCCAGAACTGCAAAAAGGAACAAAAAAAAATTTAATTTTTGGAAGCGGTTGAATGCTGTTGAGCCTTTAATGGATGCCTGTCATCTCAACTGCGTGTGTGTGAGTGCGAGAGAGAGAGGCTTTGGGAGATAAACCTTGGATCTTGTGCATGCTAAGTAAGCATTCTACCACCGAACTGTATTCCTGGACACTTTACAGTGATTTTAAGTATAGTAGGACTACTGTTGATGTTTATAGCTTACTTTGTCTTAAATTCATCTGAGTAGAACAGGATGCCTTGTATTTTATAGTCGTTTCTTAATGAAAGTATTAAGAAATTTACAGATATTTAAGATAACTACAAATCATTGCATATTACCATAAATATTTTTTCTTAAAAATTTTCCAGCTGGGCATGGTAGTGCACACCTGTAATCCCAGCTACTCAGGAGGCAGGGGCAGGAGGATTGTGAGTTTGGGGCCAACGTGGGCAATTTAGTGAGACCCTGTCTCAACATAAAAACGTGGGAGTGCAGCTTGGTGGGAAGGCCATGCATTTAATCCCCACTGCTGCCAGAAAAAAATTTTTTTTCCAAAACAAAGCAACTAGAAAAGTGTTGTTTGTTTTCCAAATGTCTGGCTTAGTGAAAAACAGATGGATTTGCATCTCTTATGTTGGAATATGGTTGACATATATGAAGATTAGTCTCTTCTAGATAAGTGGTTAGAAAAAGAAAGTTTAAAGTAATAGCCCTCAAATAATTGTGGATATTCTTCTTTGGTGCTACACCAGTTCTTTTTTTTTCCCCCTTGGAGACAGGGTCTTGCTACGTAGTATTCTATGTAGGCTGGCCTCGAACTCAATGTGTAGCCCAGGCAGGCCTCCAACTTGCCACAATCCTCCTGCCTCAGCCTCCCAAGTGCTGGGATTACAGGCGTGTACCACCACTCCTGCCATCCAGCACCAGTTCTTGACAAGTGGTAGTTTTTTGAAGTATTGCTGCAGTGTGGAATCTCAAACTGTATCAGCATATTGTACCCTGTTACAGTAGAATAAATTAGTCTGTCTTGCACTTTGAGTCTTTTACCCTGAATAATTTTGAAATGTACATTCATTAGTCATTTTAGAAAATAGTAATTCCCTCATTGTGAAGTTCTTCCAAATTTGACACTGTTGGGTCAAAAATTACATTCTTTAAGATGATCACCATCTCATCAGAGACAGCACAGTGTGGAGGGCTTAGATTTTTATCGTTGGCAACACACCATGAGTTGTTTTCCTTGAAATAATAGCCTCATTCTGTTGATTTTTGAGGAAATTTCTGCCCTACACCCAGATCTGAATGATCATGGTTTTTCTTTGAAGTGAAAATGGTGCTCCATGGAAAAGTTGCTATGTCAGCTTACCGATCAAACACTTACATGAGAGCTTTTCTTCAAGACAACCAGTTGTTGCATCTCAGAAAAGTTGAGTAGCCCGAAAAGTATCGTTCAGGATCTGAAGCTCCAGAGCCAGAGTTTGACCTCCATACAGTCCTTTGACTGCACTCTTAGGCTCCTACCAATTAGTAGTTGAGAAGTTGCAACATAGAACTTTGCCTTTCTGGATAGGAAGAAAATCAGTCAGCAATACCGTTTTTGTTGTTATTGTATCTTTCTATTTTTATTTTTCCTCTAGGACCTTCTTAGTTGTAATGATTTGTAGGAACTCAGATTTTCTGTGTGGACAGTATCTTTCAATAAAGATAGATTTGTTTCTGTGTAATGCTTCTATTTCATTTGTCCTTGAAAGCTGTCGAGAGCTTCAATGCAGTGTTGTCTAGAAGCACTAAGAATTGAATACATAGTGGCTGTGATAGTACATACTTGTAATCTCAGCACTTGGGAGGCTGAGGCAGGAAGATTGTGAATTTGAGGTCATCTTGGACTACATAGTGAGACCTTGTCAAGAAATTGGTTAGTTGTCTTACTGATTTATAGAGAATACTTAACAAAATTTCACAAATTGGTTTTTCTTCCTAGACAAGATTAGTCATTAGTTTTCTTACATTCCTCATTTTTAAAAAAGGTGTCTATATTTTCAGTGTTGGGGATTGATCCTAGGACCTCGTGCATGCTAGGCAAGCATTCTGCACTGAGCTATGTCCCCCCCCCCGCCTTGCTTTTTTGATATTAAAGTTATTTTTCAGCGTGTTGAAGCTTTTCCTCTTTTTATGGGATGAAATTTCATTTTATTTTGCATGAGACGAGACTTCACTATTTTGAAAAGGTTTTGTAAAGCTCCTCTGGGATATAGTCTAGATTTGGAGAACTTAACTGTTTCATGATGAGTAAATGTTTGACTACACCTATAATTTATTTAATGGGCATAGCAATATTCAGATTTTCTTCATTTTAGCTGTGGTTGGTTTTATGACCTTGGCTTTATGACTGTATCCTTGAGTCCCTCAGTAGTTTAAGAGCACAGCATCCTTTTCCATTCTTTCTCCTGGTTTCCTGGAGCACTTTACAGTGATGCCAGAGACTTTGTCCCAATGTCTGTTTTCAGCTGATTGCATTACTTTTTGTTTTGCTGAGAAAATTGAATATTCATGTGCCGTAGTGGCTTATGGGTTTTTTTTCCTGTGATGGATTTCAAAGTGGATTTCTTTTTACTTATCTTGGTTTGGTCATTTGGGCTTCTTGAATGGGTGAATCGGTAAATTTCATCAATCTGGAATTGGCTCAGCCTTTGTCTCAAATATTGCCTCAGCTCCATTCTTTTCTCTTCTGGGATGACAATTTTAGTAAAATTGACT
This sequence comes from Hystrix cristata, assembly GCA_004026905.1. Classification (NCBI taxonomy): domain Eukaryota; kingdom Metazoa; phylum Chordata; class Mammalia; order Rodentia; family Hystricidae; genus Hystrix; species Hystrix cristata. Next base: position 26,683 of record PVJO010013971.1, read on the forward strand.
TTGCATCTTCACTTTGCTTCTGCATTTTCCATTGTTTCCATTTCTGCTGTATTCTGGATAGCTTCTTTCTACCTATTCCATTTTTCTAATTCTTCATTTCTGTTTCAGCTGCTCTTAAATGAAAATTCTTAATTTTGGCATTTTTATTTCCCAATCTGGAAAGTTCTTTGTTCCTTTTCAGTTTTGCTGTTGTTTAAAGCTTGCTGTTTTCTTATAGATCTTTTCAGGCTTGTTTTTTATTTGTTCAAACAAGCTAAGCATCGTTTTTTTTTAAGCATCATTTTATAATTTGTGTCTGATAATTCTAGTATCTGAAATCTTTGTTAGTCTGTATTGTTCTGTGTCCAGTTAGTCACATAGGATGTTTCCAGCCAAGAGGGGTTTAGTGAGTTCTTTGATAGCAAAGGTGCTGGGAGTGTTGGAACATGGTAGCTCCTGGAGGAATGATCACCACTCCCCTGAAATTCCTTGCAGCCACATTGTGTGCAGTTTTTTGCATTTACTCCGTCTTTCCCTTTCCCGGTCTTTTGATTTCCTACCAGTCTTTGCAGTTCGCAAGAAGTCTTCTACGTGTAGTTTTCAGGCCTCAAATCTTCTGCACCTGGCAGAAAAGAGCTGAATACCATCAGACAGAGTCTGGAACAAGGGGGTGGTTGCCATCTGTTGTTTTGCTGCTGGCTCTTATTCCTAGAGCCTTGTTTGTCCTTTTATGCCTGGTTATTTGGGGTACTGGTGTCGCAGAATTACTTGGAATGGTTTGATGCACGAGGCTTTCCCCTTGTTTGCCAGACCCCTTGGCGTCTTAGCTGTGTCAGACCAATTTAGTCCAAACTTATCAGTTCCCTGGCCCACTTGGAGAAACCAAATGGTATTGGAAATTCTCGGACAAGCTTGCGTACTTTCTCTTCACTCCTGAGCCGAGAATCTAGTTCCTTCTAGCCCAGTTTAATAGGTATAGGGGAATCCTCAGCAGTAAGACCGCTAAAACCAAAATACAGCTTTGCGGTTCTGTCCTCAGGTTGGGAAGGTGCCCTTGGGCAAAAGCTGTTTTGTGTTCCAGGCTTGTTTGGAGTTACTACAGTTTCTCAGGTTTCAGCCTATCTC
>PVJO010013971.1:27886-49917 GCA_004026905.1 Hystrix cristata
GGGGTGGGGAAGGGGGGAACCAAGATACATCATGTATAGGTACAAAATAACCATGATAAATGGGATCATTATGTATACAATGTACCAATGCATGTTCTTGGTAAAAAATAAAAATTAAAAAAAAAAAAAGATATATGTGGGGGGTTGGGGATTTAATTTAGCTCAGTGGTTAAGAGTGCTTGCCTGGGAAGTGCAAGGCCCTGAGTTTGATCCCTAGCACCAAAAAAAGAATATATGTGTGATATTGTAGCCTTTTTTTTTTCCTTGTTCTAAGTTGGGAAGGGGGTAAGGTGGAGGTTAATCTAAATTGCTTGGCCTACCATTACTAAACATCCATTCAGTTCTTTATGTTGTTTTAGGTCCATCTTAGTTTATTTCTTATCTCTTGAGTTATGGAGAATTTTCATTTATCTTAATATGTTTTATTTGTCTTTGTGTCATCGAGAAAAATTCAAATTTTAACTTCTGAAAAACTAATACAGTCATATAGGTTCATTCAGAAGCTATGAAAGAGTACCCATCGAAGTCTTCCCATCATGCTAACGTCTCCCAGTCGGTTCTTCCTGAATCACTTACCTGGGGTGATTGAAAAATATGGTGAATGTTTAAATTGTAAAAGATTATTACAGTAAAAGAGATTGCTATTAATCTCTGTCAAAATGCTCCCCTTCTCTTGGAACATACTTATCCCGTTTTTCTTGCCATTTTTCTTTTCTTTTTTTGAGAGAGGGTCTCGATAGGAAGTTCAGACTGGCCCTGAACTCACTACGTAGTCCAGGCTGACCTGGAAATAATGGCAGTCCTCCTGCCTCAGCCTCCTGAGTGCTGGGATTACAGGTATTTGTCACCATACCTGGCTGTATTCTTGCCACTTTCTGAAGCAGTTTTGGAATTCCTTTTTGTGAGTGTCTTTACAAGGTGTGATCAAAAATACAGTGACTGCTGCTGCCATATGCCTGCCAGTAGAAAGGCCAGCTCATAAAAACACTATGGTGTGTCTTCATCTGCCTTATTCACTAGATATGATACTGAGAAACCTCTTCTCTTCCCCTGAAGTCAAAATGACCCTGAAAGGTAAACATTTTGAATTGATTTGATACATAGAGGCAGCCACAATAATGCAGCTGAAGACAGGAAAGAGGACTTTACAATGTGTCAGGAACGGTGGGATAAGTGTTTGAAGCAAGGTGGGGATGGTATTTTTGAGGGGGATTAATGGCAATGTGTCTTTTACTGTAGTTTAAAAAAATTGATTTTTGGGGGAGTGGTGCTGGGGATCGATCTCAGGACTTTGTGCTTTCTAGGCAAGTACTCTAACCTCTGAGCTAAATCCTTAGCCCACAGTTAAAAAAAATTGAAACACTATTTTTCAATCATACCTTATACATTGCTGTATTTGGGGGTATTTTTAGAGTTCTCAAGCATCCATTTGATCAATCTTGTGGTTTTCCAGTATTTTATAAATACCCTAATTTTTGGTGCAAACTTAAAATTTGCCAGCATTCAGTTTCAGTAGTTGGTCGACTGGCTTTGGGCCTGTGGCAAGGGGTGAAGTAGAGCTATTTGCCTCATGGCAGCTAGGAACGGGTGTCTTCCTAATGAGCCCATTCAGCTTTCGATCTCGTCAGTGGGTTAATCCCCTTGATAGTTTAGAACCCTCTTGATCCATCTGCTTCCCAAAAGCAACTGCGCCTTCAAAACAGTGAGCCTTTTGGGGTGTATTTCAACTCTAACCATAATAACCTCATTTGGTTGTATGTATTTTTGAGGCTCTGAGCATGATGCATTACAGGGTCAAGACTATTGTAGCTTCCTGGTAAGTCTTTTATTCAGTAATGTCCTTACTTGAAGCATTACATACAATACCCCATAATGTATAATTTTTATGTGTCAATTTAAAAAAAGAAATGTCCTACTTTTTTCTGTTCAATTTAAGAATCTTTAATACTCAAACTCTGTTTCCATTTATGGCGTTGCCAAAAAATGTTAAAACATTAAGATTTTCATATAGCTCAAAATATGAAATCTTGTATTGTCTGGAGACAGTATAATATGAAATCTTTAATTGTCTAGAGACCTAGTTTTCCAGTTTAGTAAAAATTAATTGACCATTATGCTGCAGCTGCTTCATTGGTTCAACAGATATTTGAGCAACTTTGCTAAATGTCAGTGCAGAAACAAATTTAGGGGATGGTTATAAATTTATTGGGGATTGTTGGAAAGTGAGAAGAGCTGTGGGTCAAGCAGTGTGAGGGAGGTTAGGAGTGTGAGTGGGAGAAGCAGAGTTTATGTGACATTTGAATATAGTTAAGTGATTGGGGTATCTAGTAGTGCCAGTGCGGAGCCTCTGAGGGGCTTGTGAGGAAGCTGTTGTGGCTCGGGCAGGAAGGAGAGTGAGAAATATGCTGGGCTGGGGCTTGTATGATTTTTTTTTTAAATTTTTTAATTAAATTTTTAAAACTTTTTTTTTTTTTTTGAGACAGGATCTCACCCTGTAGTTCAGGCTGGCCTTAAACTCAATGTGTAGTCCAGGCTGGCCTTGAACTCGTGGTGATCCTCCTGCCTCAGCCTCCTGAGTGCTGGGATTACAGGTGTGCCGCACCATGCCTGGCTGTGCCTTGTATGATTTTGTAAGAACCTTGGTTGAAAGTGAGCTGATGGAGTATTCAGAGGAATGAAATCTAAATTTCCAGTTTGAAAAGGATCACTGGTTGCTGTGTTGATTGGAATATTTTCTTTTTATTTAGGTGAAAAATGAGTTGGAATTTAAATAGCAAATGATCTGATCTCTATGTGTTCAAATGTTAAAAGTTTGTTCAAGAATCATTCAGCACCCACCCTGAGCATAGTATTTCTTATCCTGTGGATCATCAAGGCTATAACCAAGTGAATTTAAAAGGTGGTTGCAAAGGGTCTGATACATATAAAATTTAATTTCTGTATGTGGCAGTTTACTTATGAATAACTGTCCTCATAAAGTCTTTTGTCTTATTTTGATGATTAACATAAGCAGTTACCATTCAGATCTGAAAATTATTTCCCATGTTTTTCAGTAGTTAACTGTTTTTCTCTTAGAGCTCTCAATTCATTAGTTTCTTTGTCAGGAGAACTAACTTACCTTCTTTCTTTTTTTGGGTGCTGGGAATTAAATTCAGGACCTTGCACTTGCTAGGCAAGCACCTCTGAGCTAAATCCCCAACTCCTTGTAAGGTGAACTTTAGATGCTTACATATATATGTGACAAAATATACTAAAATAAAAATACACTAATTTATATTTATCTACTCTGGATCCATTTCGGTTGTTTTGTTTTGTTTTGTTTTTGAGACAGGGTCACTGTGTAGTTCAGGCTGGCTTTGAACTCACCATGGCTTCAAACTTGGTGATTTTCCTGCCCCAGCCTCCCAAGAGCGGTGATTACAGGCGTGCGCCATCACACCTGACAGTTGTTAAGATTTTTGTAAAGAGGGCTGCTCTGTCAAAAAGTACCATTTTTAAAAATACATATTTATTTATGGTACTGGAGACTTAATTCAGAGCCTCGGGCATGCTGTGCAAGTATTGTACCACTGGATTACATTCCCAACCCTTTTTATTTTTATTTTAAGGCAGGGTCTTACTAAATTGCCCAGGCTAGCCTGGAATTTCTGATCCTCTTGCCTCAGCTTCAGGAGTAGCTGGGATTTACAGACATGGAATTTACCATGCCCAGCTGGAAAGTTTTTTATATCTGTCCTAAATCAGGAAGCTAGGTGGGACAGAATTAAATTATGATGTGAGAACTGAATGGGAGAGTTGAGGACCATTGATAACTGTGTGGTCTTTGGTTATCTTACTCACTTAGGTTTTTTTGAGACAGGGTCTTGATCTGTAATTAAGGCTGGCCTTGAGCTCACTATGCAGCCCAGCCTGGCCTAGAATGTTCTGCAATCCTCCTGTCTGAGCCTTCTAAGTGCTGGGATTATAGGCAGATGCCACCATGCCTGACTGTATATTTAGGATTTTTTTTTTTTTTTTTTTGGTGCTTTGGCATTGAATTTAGGGCGGTGCGCTTGCTAGGCAAGTGCTCTACCACTGAGCTAAATCCCCAGCCCCTATTTAGGAATGTTTTGCTGACTCCTCATTTCAAATAAAAGAGGTGAATTAGATAATTCGGTCTCTTTGAAAAGTCAGTGCAGTGCTTTTAACAGAAATATAAGTGGGGAAGAGGAATGCAGGTAATATAATGTTCTCTCTCAGTTTCCCTTCTATTTCATTTGTTTCCACATTTGGTTTTCGAACTGAATTGGTGGGGCTAGTTGGCCTGCACCTGTAATCCCAGCATTCCTAGTACTGGCTGAAGCAGGAGAAGTTTGAGGCCAGCCAGGGTTATATAATAGTGAAACCCTGTCTCAAAAATAAAACAAGGAAAAAAAACAGTTGAGAGGTTGGGGATTTAGCTCAGTGGTAAAGCATTTGCCTAGCAAGGGCAAGGCCCTGAGTTCAGTCCCCAGCACCTCCCCCCTACAAAAAACAGTTGAAGGGGGCTACCTGAATAGCTCAGTCAGTCAAGGACTTGCAAGGAAAAAATCAAAATAAGCAAAAGAAAGCAGCAGGTTGCTGTTACTGGTATTGATACAATATTTATTCACTTAGATATTTTGTTGTTATTGCTATTACAGTGGTACCTTGGTTCACAAATTTTTCTTTCCATGATTCTGGTTGCAAACCAAATTGGACAAAAACCAAATCAAATTCAATGATTAGGTTTAATGTTGAGTTTATGGGGAAGTTTGGTTCGGATTTTATCCAATTGGGTTTGCCACCAGAATTGTGGAAAGAATTAAATTTCTGAACCAAGGTATCACTATTAATTTTACTGTTGAAGAATGAACATAGGAAAGTTAGGAAATAAATACATAGCTCAGGAAATTATGTTAAAAACAAATACCGTCCGCACATTTAAAGGTGACAATATAAAATGTTTTCCACCACTGTGGAAAATTTTGATCACACGACCTGGTATACTCCAGGGGATATACCTAAGAAAACTGAAATCATGTTTCACAAAGACATATGGAAGTATGGTCTAGCTTAGCCAAAAAAGAAAACAGCCCAAATGTTCATCAGCTAATCAACAGTACTGAATATATTATGTCTGTACAATAGAATGAAGCCATAAAAAGGCATGAAATCCTGCATACTGTGCCATAGATGGAGCTTGAAAACATGCTATGTGAAGCAGGCCTATTATACCTATTACATCACCACAGTGTGATGTCATTTGCATTAATATCTAGAATAGCAGCAGGTCAATAGAGACAAAGTAGATCCATTGCCAAAGACGGCGGGTAGGGATAGTGGGGATGGTAAGTGATTGTTATTGGATGTGGGATCTCTTTATGAGGTTAGAAATGTTCTGGAATTAGATACTGGTAATGGTTACATAACTCTGAATATACTAATAACCTTCAAATTATACATTTTAAAAGGATGACTTTCATGACATGCTAGTTATATCTCAATAAAGCTGTTAAGCAGCAGCAAAAGCAAACTAAATACATTCATGTGTTTAATGACCAGGTTAACAGAACCCCACAAGTGCATTGAATCCCCTTCACAGTCAGTGTTGCAAATTATTCTGGGAAGGAAAAGTAGCAGCTGTTTCTACTGCTATTTGTTTTTCAGAAGGCATTGTTTGGGACTAGACCCGAAGCTTTATGTTCTCAGCACTAGCCAGCCCTAACAGGGAATTTTTGATAAAGCACCATTTTAATCAGGTAATTCTTTATAATTCCATGGTGGCAATGTGACCTACCTTTGGCACCAGTAATTGTACCCTTCTTTCAAAATAGTAGCTAGGCAGTTTTGAATTGCTGCTACTGCTGTTGCTTAATAGAAATAATTTGGAGGGTTTTTTATTTTTTTCTTCCTAGTTCTAGGGAATAAGCCTCAGACTTTCTCACTGAGCTATATCCATAACCTTTTTAAATTTTGAAAGAAGGTCTCACTAAGTTACCCCGTCGAAACTGGAGTTTAGGATCCTTCTGTCTCAACCTCCCAGATTTTTCCCAGGATTACAGACCTGCACCACCATGCATGGCTTAGAGCCTAACATTTAAAAATAGTTTTAAAAATTTATTTAGCAGTATTGAGCACTGAAGCCAGAGCCTTGTGCCTGCTAAGCAAATGTCCTTAACCACTGAGCTGCATGACAGACCTTTTTAAATTTTGAGACAGGGTCTTTCCCAGTTGTTCAGGCTAGCTTCCTATTTGCAGTCCTCCTTCCTGCCTCAGCCTTTCAAGTAGCTGGGATTTACCATGTCTAACCCTGAAATAATTTTTTTCCCTAAAATAATTTTTCAAAGGTACCTTTCATATTGTTATCCTGGTCTGTTACTTTGTCAATAGCATATGCTTTATCAACCATTACTTTTTTTTTTTTTTTCCTTCTGTTCTGGGAATTGAATCCAGGGCTTCCAAGCATGCTAGACAGACCTTCTGCCACTGAACTCAGCCCCAACTACTACTTATTTTATCCTCCTAATCCTAATCTGGTACCTACATTAGAGGGAAGGATTCTTGATGCTGTCTTTTAAGTGACCCATATTAGCTTTAATGTTTCTTTTAATCTGCACATCCTTTCGGATTTTAAATTTTAAAAGAAACTACCACTAAATGTTTACATGTCTTTAAATACTTCAAATCCAGAATAAGGTCAGTTTTGGTTTTTTGCTTTTCAGTGATGTGTTGGCATTGCCCATTTTCAAGCAGGAAGACTCCAGCCTTCCACTGGACGGTGAAACAAAACACCCTCCCTTTCAGTATGTGATGTGTGCTGCAACATCACCGGCAGTCAAACTGCATGATGAGACACTCACTTACCTGAACCAAGGTGAGTATGGCTAGGTCATACGTTGACATGTAAAAACTTTCAAAAATCCGAAACAAATGTTTTGGCATTGTAGTCTAGATTGCTGGTAATAATTAAAAATCAGGGCCAAGCGTAGTAGTAACATGCTTGTAATTGCAGCACTCAGGAGGCTGAGGCAGGAGGATCGTCACAAGTTCAAGGCCAGCCTGGGCTACATAGTGAGTTCAAGGCCAGCTTGAACTTCAAAGTGAGACCCTGTCTCAAAAAAAAATAGGTTATTTTTCTTTCTTTTCTTTCTTTTTTTTTTTTTTTTTTTTTTTGGTGCTGGGGATTGAACTCAGGGCCTTTCATTTGCTAGGCAAGCACTCAACCACAGAGCTAAATCCCCAACCCCAAGGTTATTTTTCTTAAGTTTTACAATTTCAGTTAAAGAAAATTACAGGAATTTTTTTACTGTAAGCCAGTAGAATAATAGTTTTTAGAAACCATTTTGCATTGAAGAGGATATGTGTAGCAAGATTTATTATAGAGTTTTTCGGGTATCATCCAGGAGAGGAGCAAGTAGGAAAGTATGTCAGTTATTTTTAGGGACAGCAGTTTCAATAAGGGATGTAAGAATGAATCTGAAGTTCAGTTAGCCACCCCATTCTTGGATATGAAATGGGTTTGTGCTGAAAAGAGGTTAAAGCTGCACCAAGATTGTACGCGTTCATATCTTGTTTAGAATTTACCTTTAGAAATTATACAGGTTTTTGTTTTTATTTTGAGGTATTCTTAGCAGTTTGGACACAGGGCCATGTCACCACTTTAAACAAAAGTACTTTGTTATATAGCATTAATTTGTTGGATATAGATAATGCGAGCATGTTGAATTCCTTTTTGTCTTTTGGGTTTTGGGGGGGGATTTTTTGTTTGTTTTTTGAGAGAGGGTCTTGCTATGTAGTTCATACTGGCCTTGAACTCACTATGTAGCCCAGGCTGGCCTCGAACTTGCAGCAATCATCCTGCCTCAGCCTCCCAAGTGCTGGGATTACAGGCTGAATTCGTGTGTGTGTGTGTGTGTTTGTGTGTGTGTGTATGAAGTTTTTACATTTATTAAAGGTAGGAAAAGAAGCATACTCTGCAGAACAAATGTGGGCCAATTAAAAGTAAGAAAAGAGGTACATTGTGCAGGGTGAGAGCAGACCACTGTGAAAGAAAGAACAGAGTGGCCACAAGGTTAATAGTAGCCATCTTTTGTGTATCTCGCTCCTCAGACTGATAAGAAGTCTAGGCCATTCTATCAAAAACCTGCTTGAGTTTGAGTTCCTTTGAGAAGGTATTTCCTTTTTTTTTTTTGGTGCCGGGGATTGAACTCGAGGCTTTGTGGTTGCAAGGCAAGCACTCTGACCACTGAGCTGAATCCCCAGCCCTGAAGATGGTATTTCTTGATTGGTCCCAAATGCAGAGGTTTGGGAACTGTTCTGTACTTGTGTCCTGGAACTCTGTGGTTGACAGGTCATACCCTCTTGCCCAGCCAGTTGCTGTGCCCCAATTTCCTGCCTCATTTCCCCCGAAAGATGTAAATCCTCATAATTCTCTATGGGGTGCTGAGGGTGTGGGGGTCTCTGTCTCCATATAGCTACTTCCTGCCAGAAGGCGCTGTAGGCCCTACCTACTGGGAATTACATTCTCTCCACCTACCTCAGGATGTTGTGGGTCACCAGTTGGGTTGAAAAGAAAGCCTGTTGGAAGACAATGAGGAAAGAGTGTCTGTATGTGAAGAACTGTTCAGCCTCCTATTCAATGAGAGATAACTTGGTGAATTTGTCTGGAGAGTAACTTTACTTTTAGGTTGGGTGTGTAAAACCTAACTATGAGAAGGCGCAGATCAGATTTCCATTCTTCCTGTGGAGGCAAAAAGGGGTATTAGATACGCTACCAGTGACCCTTTAATGATTCTATTTAATCTGTCCTCAAAGCAGAACTGGAATTTTGCTTTTGAAGAGGAGCCTCAGGTCCTTCAGAGGTTCATAGGAATAGCCTAGTCTTGTGACATTTAGAGTGACCATTTTCCATGTAGTGTTTTTAAGCTTTCCGCTGTGTCCTTTGAGGAAGGACCAGTTTAATGATTCCTCAAGAACTAGGAATAAGACTGGTCTTGAGGGGCTGTAAGGCTGCCCTTCTTGCCTCTCTCCCAGCCTTTTGCTTTCCCAAGGAGACTTTGGACATGTCTCTTTAGGATCCCTTGCAGTGAATGGCAGTGACTTGCTTGGGAAGGTAGACTGCCTCAAGGAGTGTAGAATTTCTTGCTTGTGTAGATGTTGCTTATTAGAGTCAGCAAGCTCTTTTCTTTTTAGATTGCTATATGGACGTGCAGCACCAGAAAGGTGTATTTGGCTTAATATCTATGCCCAAGTAAGGCCTACCAGCTTTGTTTTCTTAAGCAAATGTCCCTGGGGGAAGGGGTTTGGCCTCAGTGGCCTGTTGTGAACTGATAATGCATAACTTGCTTTTTCATGTCCTTCTTGGACAAAACTACTTCCATCAGTGGACCACACCTTCTCAGGGTCTTGGGGGGGGCGGGTCACTGATATCCTGCTTGTTTGCATAGGTCTGGGAAGTTCACCTGTTCACAAGATTGGCTAACTTCTCAGCCTGTAGGCATCAGTGAGGCAGGATTAAGAGTAATGTAGTAGGTGTTCGTGGTAACCTCAGGGGTGTCTAGAAGCATTGTCTGGCATAGTCGTAACAGGTATAATCTGCTTTTGCCTTTGCTGGAATTGGAAAATTTCCCCAAATTTTGCTAGTCCTATTAAGGGAGGAGGAAACTGTGGCACAGTTAAAAACTCAAGGTTAACATATCAAAAAGCAGGAGTAAAAGAGCTCTTACTGGAATTCCCTGTGATCCCAATTATGACTATAGATCTAGAAGAGGGCTTTTTAGAGAATGATGCTAAAACAAGGTAATTAAATTTGCTTACCCATGTCATCCATGGTCACTTGGGTTTCCTCACAGGAGATGAAGATGTCCATGGACAGGGGCTTTGCAGATTGACGCAAGCCCTTTCAGTCCTGTTTATCAGAGTAGGAGGTGATGGTTTTGACTGACCTAGCGCTTCTCTTGAAACAGGGACAATTCTCTAGTGCCATGAGTCAGGCATATCACCAGACTCATGGCAGTGCCTGGGATTGACTTGGTACAGTTGGGTGCCCAGTGTCCAGTTTTCTTGCAGGCCTTAATTGGCCCTGGGTTTTCCCTAGGATGACTCGAGTGTGCTAAAAGTATTGCCAGTTGCGGCAGTCATAATTTTGGTTTGTCCTTTTTTCTCACCCTTTCTCCTTTTAAGTTTATCTAGATCCTGATTGTTGAACATAGGAAAACCTGTGTCCAACAGTTGGGTCATAGGGTTCCAGGGGCCAGTCTGCAAACCTACCAGAGTCTTTTGAAAATACATAATAGCGAGTTTCTCTTGGGTGATAGCCTCTGGTGGAAACAACAGGTGGGAGAAACCCAGATCTGTCTGAGGACAAGATTATCAATTTTTTTTTCCTTTGGAGGCTTCTGTCATAGTTATTTTTCTGATTGTTGAGACAAAATACCTGACACCCAAAGTTTAAGGAGGAAAAGTTTATTTCAATTCAGTGTGTAGAGGTTTCAGTCCATCGTTAGCTGACTCCAAGGCAGGGTGGTGTGGCAGAGGGGTGACAGAGGAGAAACCAGCTCATTGTATGGCAGGCAGAAGGCACTGAAGCAGTGAGTAGCAGAAACAGCGAAGCAGTAAGTAGCAGAAACAGCAATAAGCCTCACTTCCCCTTTTACTTCATCCAGGCTACAAGCTTTTGGATGGTGCCACCCACACCCAGGCTGGGCCTTCCCATTATTGACACCCACAACTATGCTAAACCAGTGGACTTATTTAGTTATCACTGATAATCCATATTCAGACACCCTAATCCATTCATGCACCCTAGATCTAGCCACCTCTGGAAAGCCCTGCCTGTGAGTGCATGGAATTTGGTGGAGGGTGAGGCAGGTGGAGGACATCTAGCTATAAGCTGTAACAGCCTCTATAAGTCCATGGTTCTTGGGCCTTTATAGAGATAAAGAGCCACTAAAACCTGAGCATTAAAGGATTTGACACCACCTTCTTTGCCTTTTGCAGAATTTAGACTGCCTTTCTGTACCCATCTTCTCAATTTTTAAAGGATACAGCCTAATGGCAAGGTGGCTGGGATCTGCAAGAGTATTTCCCATGGTGTGTTATGGGGCCTATGGAGAGGAAAAACTATGTTTGGGGTCCTTACAGATGACATCCCATGAAGAAGAAGGAGACCCATTGAGTTCACAGAGTGTCCATTGTGAGACTCAATTATTACTAAGTAGACATCTGTGCTTGAAGCTGAAGTGGTGCTGGTACCTTCCTAGAACAGTGGAGCCCTGTGAGGGCTCTCTTACTCTTAGGACTCTCAACACTGTGGCCCACTAACTCTTTAAGGAGAAGGGTGGCGCCCATACCCCCTGGGACTCCCTTAGCCATTTGAGAAACAGTATACTTAAGAGATCAGAATGGAACCACCACGCCCTTCCCCCACCAAGCTGAGAAACCACCTGAGGAACAGTATATCCCAATAATAAAAACTTTGGTAATTATTTTAAGGCAGTAGAGGTGGAAACCTCTTTTTAGCATTTAAGAGAAAATGAAAAAACGTTAAAACATTCTAAGTACAAGGGTAACTCTACTTTTACATACTCATAGCCACTTGAGTTGACCTTTAGTGGTAGTTCTCTTTGTTCCACTCAGGCCCTCAAGGACATATTTTTAAATTACTTGAATGTCTGTTAGAATAAAAAAGGCAGGGCTCTAACTCAGTTCAGAAGAGCAGAGGGGAAGAGGTCCCTATGTTTCCTAAAAGTGGAGGCTTTAGCTTTTATCTGTAAGGGTATGTCTTAGCTTTTCCACAGTCAGTGGTTTGTAAGAGAGCAGATTTAATACAGGACATTGTAAGTTACAATATTCACCCGCAAGCCAAATGCAGGAAGTGCCAAATGTCTATCTAGACACTGGAGACTCAAAAGATCCAACCAAGGGCTGGGAGCCCACGGCACTGTCCCATGTACATCTGTGTATGCAGATGATGGCTGAAGAAATCTTTATGGGAACCAGGATACAATGCTCATAGCAGAGATGACAACCAGAGCTCCTCCGAAGCAACAGCAGCCATCCTCGATGACAGCAAGGCCCTGAGCTCCTTCCTTGAGGAGAAGAGCTGAGTTCCCTTCAGGAGAACCAGCTGCAGCAGAGCTTCTCCTGGGAAACAGCCCGCCAACTAGCTTCTGCTCCCATTCTCCTTTATGTTGTATTGGCAGCAATCCTCAGGTGGATATCTATGGCCAGAGTCACTCCAACTCAGTTCAGCTGGGCATTCTGGCTCAAGGTGACCACATTAAGTCCACCACAATACTGTTGTTCATGAGATCAGTTCAAAAAGAAAATGGCAACTGGGCATAGTGGTGCACACCTGTAATCCCAGCACTCAAGAGGCTGAGGCAGGAAGATTACCTCAAGTTTGAGGCCAGTCTGGGCTACATAGTGAGTTCAAGGACAGCCTGAGCTAGACATTGAGACCCTATCTCAACAACAACAAAAGAGAATGGCAAATAAACATGGCCAACCCACATGGTCAACCAAAATGACAACATGGTGGAGCCACATGACTGACTCACATGATGAATCAAAATGGCTGCCAAATATGGTGACAAGATGGACTCAGATGAAAGAAGGCATTGAGAATGCAACTCACTTAAGGATACTCAGAGATAAAAGGCCATTGAGAAAAAGCGCAGGTGAGACTTTGAGTATAAGGAGGTTCCCAAAAGAGAAAACTGAACATAGTATTGGGGAAGACAGAAATGTGATGTGTGTGTGTGGGGGGGCATACTAAATGCCAGGTCATATACATGGAACCTGAGCGATCTGTTCGTGACTGGACTAGTAACTGGCTGGATTAGTGACTAGATTAGTTACAGGCTGTCTGGCAGCTCTTAACTGACTTGTACCTGCAGTGAGTGACCAAAAATGGGGAAGAGAAGAAAAGAAGAGGGGAGATAAGCTTGACACGAACCCATGGGCCTCTGTTACCAGCTGGGGAAAGTAGAGGCTATATGCTCCCTGTCTCCCAACCCACGTGGTGAGGCACACTAAGAAACTTCTTGGAGCCACAAGAAAACTTCGTAAGTTCCCCAGCTCCCATTAATTTTTACGATTCTCTCGATCCCTGCTTCTCTTGACAACCAAAACCCAGTCCCAGAAGAGAAGGACGAGAAGGGAACTGGGCCTTTTGTAGGGGAAGGGGGGCAGAGAAAAAGACTAGACCAGTGCTCAGCTGGGGTCCATAGATTTTATAGAGGGAGAGAAACAAAACTGTTCCCTAGGGCCATATCTCCTCTGTGGCTGGCGTCACCAAAATATGTTACTGGGTTCTGGGTGGTTTCTGAGGACTTCTAGAGACCCTTTCTGGGTTCTACTTGTCCAGAACAAGAATTGGTCAAGACAAGCTCAGAAGGTGGTAGCAAGGTTTTACAGTTATTAAAGGTGGGAATCTCTGCAGAGCACATGTGGGCCAGTTAAAAGTAGGAATAGGAGTACGCTCTGCAGGATGAGAGCAGACCACTGTGAAAGCGAGAACAGTGGCCACATTCTTATTTTTTTAGATCTGAACACCTAAAAATATTTGAAGGGATAAACCTGAAAATTGTTATCATTTGGCTATATTTTCTTGTGTGTGTATACATTTTCTTTCATCAGAAATGGAATTATGTATGTCTTCACATAAGAATGTGTTTTAGTCAGGCATGGTGACGCACACCTGAATCCCAGCTGTTCAGGAAGCTGAGGCGGAAGGATGGGAGGTTGGTAGCTAGGCTAAGCAGTACAGTGAAGCCCTGTTGTAAGATTTTGCAAAGCCAGGAAGTAAGCTCAAGGGCAGAGCATTTGCCTGGTGTGCATGAGGCCCTGGGTTCTGTCCCCAGTACCATGCCATAAAAGTTGCGATTATTTTCTGTCATTTTGTCATTAAATAAGTGTTCAATTCCTTGAGCTTCTGGAAAGAGCGATAGGTTTTAGACCATTTACTTGTGATTGATATTCTGAAATGTGACAAAATAACTTAATTTCTCATTTTAATTTAAAATATAAGTTAAGAATCTATGAGAATCTTTAGGAAGTTTTATCTGTAGTATGTGACGAAAGCCTCACTTTATTTTTAACATTTAGTGTTTGTTTGGAATTTAGTTATTTATGGTTTAAGTTTTACGTTTGAAAGGACCTTAATTTATTTGGTACTATGTTTTAGGCGTGCAAATGTCAAAAGAAACAACATGAGTGCAAGGATGGTCACTGTCAGTTTATTTTCTTTAATTAAAACCTTTTTCGTGATGCTAGGAATTGAGTCTAGGGCCTCGCATGTGCTACACAGGTGCGCTCCCACTGAACTATATCCTCAACCCCATTGTAAGTTTTATTTCTAAAGACAAAAAAGGAAGTAACATGCACATTTCTTTTTCGGGGAATAGTCAAGTTCTGAGGGCTATATCAGAACTAGTTCTTATAACGGTCATGTAGTGAACCTGAGCCGTTGATTCTGTGGGTATGTCTGTGGATGTATGTGTCAATACATGCTTTTATGTGTATATTCAAATACATGTCCTATACACATATGTGGAACATTATCCATAGCCAGAGTTATATCCTAGATTGTTGAAAGATTTGCAGTCTTATCAAATGAATATTTAATACATTTTGATTGCATGTAAAAGAAATAGTACAATTTACTTTTATTTATTTATTTTTTTACAGTTTACACAGCTTTAGATTGGCTTAGTCCCTTTATTTATTTATTTATTTATTTATTTATTTTTGTTTGTTTGTTTTGGGTACTGGGGATTGAACTCAGGCCCTTGCACTTGCTGGGCAAGTGCTCTAACCACTGAGCTAAATCCCCATCCCTAGTCCCTTTTTAAAAAAAAAAATGTAGACAATAAAATAATTTGAACTAAAAAAGATTTGAAATCTAATTATTTATAATATTGCACAGTGACTCCTGTAATATTGTATTAAATAAGCCCTATGTAAAACAATGCAAATGTGTAATTAACCATTCTAATCCAGACCATTTTTCTCTTCAGTTTGGCACTCTGGGGGAACATTGATCATAATGGATCCTACAGCATTTGTTCACCTACTGAGAGAAGATAGTTAATTCTTACCATTTTACAAAGAGGTTTTTTTGTTTGTTTTGTTTTGTTTTTGTAGTGCTGGGGTTTGGACCCAAGGTCTTCGTGTATTTAAGGCAAGCGCTCTTATTACTGAGCTAAAACCTAGCCCCACTAAGAGCTGTTGAATATGACTTTGTACCTAGGAGAAGGTCCTGAATGCTTTGTATTTTAGAATATTGAATGACTGGATATTGTAGCTTTCCAAGGAATAGTGGTTTTTCCAACTTTACCATGCATCAGAATCATTTGGAGAGCTTATCAGAACATGATTACTGAGCCCCATATATTTTCTAATTTAGCAAATCCAGGCCAGACCCAAGAATTTGTGTTTCTGACAAATTTCCTGCTGCTGGTGCTGCTATTGCTAGTCGTCTGGGACACACTACATTTTTTTTTATTACTTTGAGTACTCAGGCAAATACCTGGGCTTCCTGTCACTGCCATCTGGTTTTAGATGAATTTTCTCAGGAGAAAGTTGGCACTAGTTGGAGTTGAATGCTCTCCCTAAATTCTTGTGTTCATTGCTAGTATCTCCCCCTTAGGCTCACTGATCACTTTCTGCCTCTGTGACAGCTATTGATGAAGAATATTTCCTGTGTATAACACCATAAAGAAAATAAAAAGAAAATTTTGTGTAGTCTAAACTTTGTCAAGTAGAAATTGACTTTTGTAGTGGGCGGGGGGCGGCGCTGGGGATTGAACTCAGGGCCCTGTGCTTGGTCGGCAAGCGTTCTACCACTGAGCTAAATCCCCAACTCCAGTCAAGTAGAAATTGGAACCAGTTTTTTTATTTTTTAAATCTGTATTGGTGTCTTAGAGTGCCATTTAGAGTATTTCTGAACCATAGGAAGGAATACAGAGTTTAAAAACTGTTAGCGTTTATCTAGTTGAGTAGCCATCCATAAGAAGAGTTAGATCTCTGACTTTGTGGAGTAAAAGTTGTCATCACAACAGGAAGTGACTAAATCTCCCTTTGAAAAGGTTTCTTAGAGCTGGGGGCTGGATCTTTGATACTTCCATACCTCATGAAGTGAGTGAGACCTCTAATCCTACCTCCTTGTTGCATTCCAAGTTGGCTCATTGCTGCTGCTGGATCAGCAGTAAAACTCTTCAAGTGAAAAGACCCTTTCTCCTAATTTCTCTCCAAGTGCCTGTTATTTGGGAGGCCAAGTTCTACTTGGAGGATGCTCTCAGAGAATGTTAATTAATGGTATTAGCTGCTTTGCAAACAGGTCTCAGGCCCTAGGAAATTGTATGTCTGTTGGGTGAAAGTGTTAAATGTTAAAAAGCTTCAAAAAATACATTCATAAAATTAGTTATATATCATAGTAGATTTCATTTTGATTAGCTTTGGTTCCTGTTATTAGATTAAGTTTTAATGTTAGGACCTTAGAAATGAGGTTTCTAGACTTTGAACTTAGCTAGGGAAGATCTGTCACATCTTGGGCTCCATGTTGCTCTGGAGTCCATATGAGGAAGCTACCTTGAAAGCCTGGATATTCAAAGGTAGGAAGGAACATGAATTACATTTACAGAATTACATTTTTCAACCCTGACAGTACTTTTGCATTTCTAATCCAAAAGGGAGCAGAATATCAGAACATTAAAGGTAAATTCAGAAGATAAAGACTAGCATATTGTAGAATACTAGACTGTGTTAACTTTATACTTCATTAATAGAAGGACCTTCTTTATATGCAGTTAGAAACTCAGACTAATCGTTCAGGAAGTTGTATAATTATGGATAGAGGACAGATGAAAGAAATTAAACCTGTAAAAATCTGATTATTCATTCAGTGGATATTACCATTGAAGACTGTAGATTCCACTAACACCATTTGAAATATAACATGTGTTAGCCGAGGGACATTTTTTTTTTAAGGAATCCACTTTTGATTTTAGGTGAATTTTATTACCTTTTCTATTGCTGAAACATAACACCTGACACCCACAACTTGAAGGAAGCAAGGTTTAGTTTAGCTCAGGGTTTCATGAGATTTGTTGCATGGTTGCCAGGCTCCAAGGCAGATACCTCATGGCAGAAGGGGATGGCAGAGCAAAACTCCTTAGTTCATGGCAGCTGGGAAGGTGCCAGAGAGGAATAGTTGAAGAGCCCAAGGTCATGCCTTGACCCACGTAGACACACACCATGAGTGTGCTTTACTAATCTCCCAGGTGTTGCTCAATCCAATGAAGTTGACATATCAGGATTAGCAGTCACAAATACTTAGGGTGCTTTAATACAGGAGCAGCAAGTCTTCAGATCTGTTTGTGGAAATAGATTGAACTTTGTATTCAAGTATAGAAGTTTCCTTCTTAAATTGACCAGGAAGAAATATGCAAAAGAAGATGGGAGCATGAGATTTTTTTACATATTTGATTTTCTCAATCCTGAAAGTTTTGAGTTTCTGAAGATCACATGGCAATCTCAGTGAGACAAGTTTCCTCTCCCACCTGGGCAGCCAAATAAAAGGGCTTCCAGTACATTACTTCATCCACCTCCCACTGGTTGCTTTGCTTTGGGTTACTCACATCATGCCAGAAAGTGGTTTAGCACCCTTCTTTATCTATACTCCTTAGTGATCCTCTTTCTTTCTTTCTTTCTTTCTTTATTTTTTTTTTTTGGTGCCAGGGATCGGACTCAGGGCCTTGGGTTTGCTAGGCATGCACTCTAACTACTGAGCTAAATCCCCAGCCCAATGCTCCTGTCTTTAAATGGCTTTCCTTAACACCTGTACCTTGAAAGATCTGTTGATAGCTCCAACCAGGATCTCTTCTTCCTAGCTCCAAACTTTTAATCAACTTACATGTCCAGTAGGTATCTCAGACTTAATATGTTCTGTTGAACTCTCTTCATATCTGCCCCTTGCTATTGCCACTAAGTCAGGAAATAGCAGTTGTTACGTAGTTCCTTGAAAAAGTCTGGCGTCATCCTCAACTCTTCTTTCTCTCACATATCACATCTAATACAGACTAAAAATTCTCCTTTAAAATATCTCCAGAGGGGCTGAGGATTTAGCTCAGTGGTTAGAGTGCTTGCCTTGCAAGCACAGGGCCCTGAGTTCACTCTCCTGAACCAAAAAAAAATCTCCAGAGAGTGACGTCTCCTTACCACCCCACTCCTACTCTACTGTTAGTGTATGAGTGTGACTTCCCTTTGGCCTTACCACCTCTGAGGATTTGTGCTACGCTGGTAGGTGAAAAATGATTTCATTGTAATTTTAATTTATACTTCTCTCAGGGAGGTTGAATGTCTTAATATGTTTAAGTTGGCATTTCCCTTTTTTATGAACCTGCATCTTTTCGTTTGCTCGTTTTTACCTCAAGGCATATTGGCTATCTGTTAGCCACTTCATGAGAGCTCTTTATGTATTAGGGAGGTCGGCCCTTTGTGTGTAGTGTGAGTTGCAAATATTCTCCTCCTTGTATTTTTTTGTCTTGACCAGTCACAATCCCTGCGTCAAAAGATCCAGTTTTTAATTTGTTGACAGGTGCAGTCAGATTGCCTTTTAGAAAGGCTTTATCAGTTTATATTCACATTGTATGACTTTATTTCTTCTCATTCTTTTTTTGGGGGGGCAGGGCTGCCGGAGATTGAACTCAAGACTTTGTGCTTGCTAGGCAAGCGCTTCTCATTCTTGCAGACTTGATTTTTAATTAATCAAATTTTTTGGTTATTCTAATAATCAGCATATACCTTTGTTAATTCTTGGGAAGTTGTGTGATTTTAAATATATAATGATGTATTTTTCAAAGCTACCTACTTTTTTTGTTTTGTTTTGTTTTGGGTGTTCTGAGATAGGATCTTGGCATGTAGTTCAGACTGGTCTTGAACTCTGGGGAATCCTCCTGCCTCAGCCAGAGGATTTATGCTTTATTAAAAAATTATTTCTTATTTTCTAAATTCAGATCCATTTTTACATATGCTGCAGGCTTCTTCCAGTCTGTGTCTTAGTTTAATTTTTGAAAATTTCCCCTAGTTGGTTGTGGTGCCACGTGCCTATCACCTCAGAACTCTGGAACGCTAAGGCAGGAGGGTTGCAAGTTTGAGCACAAATTAGTGACTTAGTGAGATACTGTCTCAAAATGAAAAATAAAAAAGCATTGGAGATGTAGTTCAGTGCAGAGGTCCTGGGTTCTCTCCTCATTACCATATGTACAAAAATACACATCAAAAAACACAAAAATCTCTTGCCATAAAGGTATTTTTTAGTATTAAACTCTCAATCTGTTGAATAAATTTAAAGGCTAGTACTTTGTAACATACTGTATACCATCTTTTTCCTTTACCAGCTTTGTAATGATTTAGTTGTATTTTGGTAACCCACTGTTGAATTTTGACCCTAGAGAACTGTATTTTTCCATGGGAGTATGAGCAAGTTGTATTATAAACTAGAAGCATTTTAAAATTTTAGCTATATGCCAGATTATACTGTAATTTTTATTTCTTAATAACAGATAATCCAGAAATCATTTCTATGGATTTGGAATATACTATTTTTTGCAGTAGCTATTTTACCCAGTTAAATTTATTTGTGATGTTTCGATTTTGTTTGTTTTAGAGACAGAAATCAGTATATAGTCCCACCTGGCTTTGAACTGGCTGTGTAATGCAGGTTGGCCTCGAACTTGCAATCCTCCTCCCTCAGCCTCTTGAGTACTTAGATCATAGATGTGCAGCACCATATCCCTCTTATTTGTGTTTTTTTGTGGACAGCGGGCATTGGAAAAATGTGACTTGGGTTCATTAGAGATGGGAGAAAAGCTTAAGGATTAAAAATTGGCCTTGCTGTATATAAAAATCCCTTGTACTTATGGTCATAGCATCATTCAATGTAGCCAAAAAGTAGAAACAATCCAAAAGTCTATCATTTGATAAATGGATAAAAAATATTTGGTATGTTCATAGAGAAGACTTTTTTGGCAGTGAAAAAAACTGAAGTTACGCTAAGTAAAAGAAGCCAGTTACCAAAAAACCACATATTGTATGTTTCTATTTATATGAAGTGTCCAGAGGAGGCAGAGCGCTAGAGACAGGAAGAACATTAGTGGTTGCAAGAGTGGGTAGGAATGTAGGAAGTGATTATTAGTGATTTGCTTGTTTTTGTCTGTGCTGGAGATCTAACCTAGGTCTCATGCAAGCTAGGCAAGTGTCCTGTCTCTGAGTTACATTCCCAACCCCTGCATTTCTTTGGAGGATGATGAAAATTTTCCAATATTAATAGTGGCAATGGTTGCACAGCTCTGAATATACTAAAAATTATAATGAATTACTTGTGAATTATTACAAGGGGTGAATTTTATGGTATGTGAATCTTAAAATAACTATAAAAATTAGTCTCAGATTTTGGATAATAAAAAATTTGTAAGAGTGGCAGATGCAGTAAATTGATAGAGAAACTCTTTAGTCTACATAATGTTTGAAGAAAAGAGTGGTGTGATTTGCAAGGAACCTGAATTTGCTTCTCTAGCAAATGAACATACTAACATTGGGTAATTTTATGTTCTGAGAAACAGTTAAATTTTGTTAAACAAGTGTTCTTTACATGGATGATTTTTGATACATAATTTCTTTAAACAGGCCAGTCTTACGAAATTCGGATGTTGGATAATCGGAAAATGGGAGATATGCCTGAAATCAGTGGAAAATTGGTAAAGGTAAGATAGTCTTTTTTTTTTTTTTTTTTTTTCCCTTTCTTTTTTGGGTGCTGGGGATCAAATTTAGGGCGTTGTGCTTGCTAGGCAAGTGTTGTACCACTTGTGCTAAATTCCCCAACCAGGAGAGTCTGTTTTAATTCCTGACAGATATTGCAGTGATTGAATAAAGTCACAGTTTTACTCTAAGAGTTTTTATTTTAAAAAAGCTAAAATTTCAAATCAAGAAGTAATGGATATATTAAGTCTTTTAACTTATTTTAGCAATATTTTGTTTGCTTGTGTGTAAAATGCGAATTACAGTTTTTAGGGGAAGCCAAGAAGCAGTAAAAAAAAAAGTTGTAGTTATAGGAGGAAAAAAACCCCAGTAGTACAACAAAGGACTAAACTTTTCATTAAAAGTAAAAGATAATGTGAGGGGGGTATAAATGTTAACATAAAATTTTTTTTATTTCACTTCTTAAAATTTTATTAATTTGAAATTTGTGTTAGAAGCCAGTCATCAAAGGTATAGGAGGTGTGACCATTGTCTGGCCAGCCTTTTAGGGTCTGTCTTCAGAACTATCCCAACCCCCTCCCATGTTTAGCCTCTAACAGACACGTACCAGGGCGTGTTATAAATTCCTCAGCATTGCAGGGTGCAGTGTTTACAGAAGAAGCTCATTTGGGGAAAGGTAGAGATTTTAAATGTTAACAAGAGGCAAGCCAATGTGCATGAGTTCTCCAGATCCTTCCATCATCCCACAGAAAGCCACGTTATGGCCCAGATGCTGCTGGGCCCTCAGTATGGAAAGGCATTCCACTGGGAGACTCCTTCTGGATCTGTCATTTTAGAGGATGAGCATGCCAAAGGCAGCCTTTGGAGGGAATAGGTGCTTGGGCTGCTTTGGGATAGGCAGTCTGAATTTGGTATGCCCACTAGGAACGCTAGCTGCCCAGCACCTAGAGGCCTGAGGGGAGAGCCTTTGATATGTTTCAGTATTCCTCTCATATCTGGGGACAGAAGTTCCATCCCTATAGGAGGATGAGCTAAGCTCTTTCTCTGTGAAGGAAAGACCGGATCTGGTCCCCACTGGATCAGCTCAGAATGAGATGCCAAATTTCCTTATCTGACATTTGGGGCTTCTGACATATGGGTACTTGGAACATAAGGAGAAAGTTATTTGCCCATTCCCACAGTTACTATAGGCACTTTGGGTCTGTCTTGTCTGTGTCCAATCAGTGGGGTTGTTCATTCCCATCATGATAAGTCACATTGTATGTCTC
>PVJO010013972.1:0-49928 GCA_004026905.1 Hystrix cristata
CCTCTTCCAGGTTGGTGGCCTTGTTGGAAACAAGGTCTCGCTATGTATTCCAGGCTGGTCTGAGACTCACAGTCTTCTGCCTCAGCCTCCCGAGTGCCAGAATTACAGGCATGAGCCACGATGCTTGGTCCATTACTACTCTTGGCAGAAAAAATATCCAAAATGAAAGTTCTTTTCCTTTGTGCACAAGAAAAAAGAAATCTTTAAGATGATAATGCCTATTTGCCCTGAGGTTTTTATCTTACAGTGTCTTTCACATGGGTTCCTTAATATCCTTCTAACAACCTTGTGGCGATGTGTGTACACAAAGAAGGATCGAAGAAAGAAAATTCATGGAAGCGGGGTATTATATGTTCCAGCTTGGCGGGGACGCTGAGGTTCCACAAGGTTAACCAGGATGACGAAGGTCACACAGCCCAGCAGTATTACTGTAGAGACTCTGGTGCTGGTTTCCTGCTCTGGATGGCAAATTCTTTTTACTTTCCTGCTCTCTCTGGGCTACCCCATCCTCAGGCGGTGGGAGAGGAAGAACCGCTCCTGGTTTCCGCACCCTCCCAGGGATGCCCTTGGTACGTTATTCTAAGGCTTCCAAGAGAACTGGAGTGTAACGGAGGAGGTGGGATGCTTGACTGGGGGCAGTTGTGTCCCCAGGGAAGATTTGGCAATGTCTGAAGACAAGTTGGAGTGTCACAACTGGGGAGAAGGGAGTGGATGTCACTGGTATCTAGTGCATAAATGTCAGAGATGTTGTGAAACATCTTACTCAGGGCAGCCCCTCATAACAAAAATCCCAACAGTGCCAAGGTTGAGAAACCCAGGTTGAAGGAAAGGGGGAAAAAAAAACCCTCCCATTCCCGGATTCCCGTGCACACAGGAAGTTTTCCAGGAGTATCCTTTTTAAAAACAGATCGGAATTCTGAAAGCACTCTTTCCTCCTACCATAATACGGATCTGCCAAATATGTCAGAGCTAGAAAGAGAAGTTTAGGCCCAGAGAAAAGAGGTGACTGATTAGGGCCACCCCGGGCCACCAAGCCGTAGCTGGTTGGGAAGGAACAGGCCCATTCAACTGCCCCAAGTCAAACACATGTTCTGCCCCACATGCTTATCGCCCTGCTCACCGGCTCTGCTTGGAGCCATTTTCTGACTCACCAATTCAACAACTGTTGTGATCTGAATGTTCTCGGAGACAGAGACTTGCTTATAGCTTATTCTAATACAGGCGGAGGAGATGGGAAGACCCACACAACACACAGAAACCTCACCGACTTGGCATCAGCCCCACACCGCGGCACAGCTGCCCGTCACAGGGCCTTGGTCTTAAGGAGAAAGGAAGCACAACTCTCTACTGGAAATGAAACTGGCGTCATCGAAGCCCCGCAGGAGGCACATTACTGAAAATATTGAAGTTTCTTGGAACTGAAAGATTTTTTTTTTCTTTTTATTTGATTTTTCATAGCTTATTCTGTTGGTTTAGGTTTTTTGTCAGCCAGTCAGTGAAACTGACTTGGTCAGTGAAACTTTCTAGGGACTGGAGGTTTCACTTTCAGGGCCTAAAAGTCTTGCTTTGGGCTTTTCAAACCTTCATAAAGGCAATTTGAGTGTTCAGTATTCTAGGCCGAGAGTGAGTCTCAAGTTACACACACACCAAAAATGCTCAGGTGGTATTTATGGAGCAGATGAATTCCTACAAGCTAGTCATCCAACATGTGCTCCAAGGCCAAAGGCAATAGATACAGCCCTTAACAAGACAAAGATGTTTCCTTCCCTCAATTACTTACGGTCTGTCTGGGGAAGTGAATCAACAGATAGCTTCCATCTTCTCCTCAAAAACATCCTTGATTCACTCTCTGTGGAATTTACCTCAAATTTTATTCTCTTATTAGGATACCCTTACCTTTTTTTCTGTGTCAAATTCCTATTTAGTCTTCAGGGACAAGATCAGATGCTAACTCCTTCAAAATATCTTTTAGAAATCTCCCCAGGTCATCAGGAAATGTTTCTTAAATTTATCTTCAGCCTCTCCTCCAAATGGCTACGACATCATTCAGCACCGATGATTCTGTAGGAGGAACCCAGGGCCTTTATACTGAGCTACATCCTCAGTTCTTGGTTGTTGTTTGTTTTGCCTTGTTTTGCGTTTTGAGACAGGGTCTTGCTAAATTTCCTGGCTTGTGCTCAAACTTGTGATCCTCCAGCCTCAGTCTCTCAGAGTGCTGGGATTACAGGTACGACACCCAGCCAGAGGCAGCTGGTTTAAATCTAAACTGTGCTACCTACTGGTGACATGGGTAGTTCACTTAGCTTCTCTCTGAGCCCAGTTCCGTGGTCTGTTGTGAGTATCAAGAACCAAGAATCCTATGCAGAATTAGCCTGAGTCAGACACTAAGCCATCTGCTGCAGAGAATCCAGAAATTCTAATGATATGGGCGCTTATCCCCCAAATCTCATCCTGTACCAAATGGAAAGTTCACAAAACCTTGACAAAAGAGACCATAATGCATTAGAATATTTACTATAAGAAGTATTAGGGAGCGAATGGAAACCGAGCATGAGTGGTTGGATCTGATTCTCTGCAAAGTTCTTAGAAAGGGGACAGGACGGTATCCAGGCATGCCCTGCAAGCAGGGGAGGAGGTGGAAGCAGCTTGTGGGCTGTTCCCAGGAAAGCGACCTGCTGACTCTCACAGGCAGGGAGTGTGGAAGTGCTGAGCGAGACCAAGCTGCTGTGTAGCTGAAGGGTGAGATCTCAGATATGAAGCATGGGTGAGAGGAAGAGGGTGGAATTGAACATGGGTTTATTAGCAAAGTTAATTGGAAAGATAGCATCAAACTCTTAAGGGCTTTAAGTGCCCAGTACAAAGGTCTGGACTTCTTCCTGGGGGCAGTAAGTAGCCGCTCAAGGTTCCTAATGTGGAAGGAGGGCTTAAATTTATCAGATTGCTACCATCAAGTTGCTCGGCCTGGTCAAGAAGAGAAACCGGTAAAGAAGGAACTATAAAGGGATGTGATGAGTAAGATGCTAGAAGCATGGAGGAGGGAACAATCCAGGAGGAAGTTTCAGGAGGGGTATGGAAGGAACCAGGCATCCCGAGTGTCTGCCGTTGCCCTACGCCACATTGCCCTTAGCTATTAATGTGTCTGTCTTCCTCTCTGCTCCATGAACTCCTCAAGGCCCAGGCACAAGTCTGTCATTCAGCAAGCCTTCAGAAAATGTTGATTAAAATAAAAAAAATTGTAGACAACTGTGTGCATTGCATGTGTTGTGAACTGGGGAGGAGGAGCGGAGGCTGGAGGCCTCTTAGGGATTTTTTTCAGCAGTTCAGATGAGCACTAGGGAGATTGGAAGAGCAGTAGGGCAGGCACAGATTGGTTAGGAGGGACTGGAGACAGACACAGAGCGAGAGCAGACTCCAGGGACTGGTTGAAGATTGGGAGGGTGAGGAGGATGAGGGTGCAAACTTCACAAGAGTATGGAGACTGGGTGCTTGGAAGCCTACGGATGCCATCAACATCATCCACTCAGACTATGGGGCTCAAATTCCTGGGCACCACCATCCATGCTGGAATTCACTGCATATTTGTGGAGAGGATGGATAGAAGAGTGAGTCTTTGCCACTGATGAGGGAATTACCAGCTCATTTTGATTAAGGGTGAGGGGAGTTTACATATCACTGACTCTCTCATTTTTGCATGAGTGAAATGAAGTAAGACAGGGGAACGGACTGCTTTTGATCACACAGTACTAGGTGATAAATTTAGGGCATGAAACTAAATCTCTGGACTCCTAGGCTAGTGTTCTTTCCAGTATGTTAAATGGTTATTTTCTTCAATTCTTAAAAAGAATTTCAGAGGAAATGGCATGCATGAATATCATATACCACTTGTAATTTATTTTTTTTTAACTAAAAGCTACATTGGGAATTTCATTTCCGTTTTGCTGATTAAAATAGGAATTCTGAAAGTCATGCATATTGATTGAGGAGTCCTCAGCGCTGGGGCCAAATTCTTCCAGTGGCTGTTACCGTCTTTAATCCGATCTCCCCAGACGTTTCTCTCTGACCTGCCCACATCCCTGCTTGCAGCTGAAGACTGTAGCACCTTCCCGGGAACCGAACAACGTGGAGGCTAGCAATGTTCCCACCCAGGGACAGTTCTGACAGTTCATCACTTTCCAAAGTTGGAGTTTAGTTTAAAACAGACACATGGTGATTTAACCAATCGGTTCCTAAGAGCCGCAAACCCAAAGGGAGTGATTTCCTTAACTCACACCAAGAACCAGTCTCTCCTTCACTTACTCCTACTTCCTGTGCACCAAGCGCCTGCTGTGTGCCCTTTAATAGCTGTCTTGGCAGAGGGGATGATAAATGAATTTTTTTTTTAAAGTTTAAACTCTTCCTTTAAAGAGTTTCCACCTTAACTGAGGAGAGGAGACTCACGTGAAAACAAAATCATGATAAAATTTAAGAGGAATAGATCTTGATTGGGAACTGCTAGCAGACTGGTGGAGAAAACCTACTTCTTTAATTCTTTCCTGGGTAACTGTCAGGAATTGAACAACTTTTCACAGAGGGAGGAACTTCCAGTTCCTACTAGGTACCTGACCGGAGCATCTGAGCCAATAGCCGTAAGTCCCCAATGTCAGAGATCACACTTTCTCATTTACTAGTCTGCCAGGGACAACACTGCAGTGAACAGTGAATCAACACATTCAGTGTACGTTTGGGAGGAGGCAGGCAGAGTGCTCAGAGCAAAGGGAGGGAGCCCTCACCGCCAGCCTGCAGCCCGCTTCCCTCTGTCCTCTCCAAGTCATCTTCCACACTTGACCAGCAGTTACAGCAAAAGCTCCCGAAGAGTCTCTGCGGTGGAAGCATGCTTTAACAAGAGCAATAAACAAACATGTTTTGAGCACTCACTTAATATTCTAGTTGCATTACTTTATTGTATAGTGACTACAGTCCTGGACTTTTGTTCCCAGCACTGCCAATTTCTAGAAATGTGTTAGGAGATAACTAATTAACTCCTCTTTTGTCATCTCCTCACCTGTTAAGCAGAAGTTCCAGAGCTGGAGGGTTCCAGAGCTGGAGTGTGCGAGAAGCAACCCCATACCATTGTAAGTTGGAGAATAAACCAGGGCAATCTTTTTAAAAAGAATCACACAGTTCTAAGATTTAAAATGTACATTTACTTTAATAACTTAACCTCTAGAAATCTACCCTGCGGTCAGTAGTAAGCGTATACAAGGATCCATGTGTAAGGATGTGTGTCACAGTATCATTAGTAAAAACAAACTAGTCAAATCATCTTAAAAGTCTATCAACAGAAAAATAGTTGACAGTCTGTCTAGTCTATGGAGTACCAAACCGAAAATAAGGTCTGGAATTGGAAATTATTCTCACAATATATCTTAAAATAAACAGTTAATACACAGGTTATAATTTACTATAAACAGATATGTAGGTAATGTAATATATGCGTCAATATATTCGATTCAATTTAAGAAATGATCTTGAGTGGTAACTGCTAACAGACTGGAAGAGAGAACCCACTTCTTTATCTAATTTTTAAAAAGAGCTGGGTAAAGGTAATTTTTACTTTTTAGAACTTTTTAAACCGAGCACCTGCCTTCCAGGGAAGACAGGTCCAGATGAGAAGGAGGTGGGTGTTCTCTGATAAGCTGTGACCACCCAGGTGAGTCTGGAAGGCCAGAGCTGAGAGATTTTGCTGGGCCCGAGGCAGTCTGGGAAGGATGGGCAAAGACTTGGGATTAAAGGAAATCAAGAGATAAAAACCTATTAGTGTTCTCTTGGTGAAGAAGAATAAAACAAGTAGTTTGGGATGTTTACCTTACTATGAAATCTCTTTCCTCTGGCCAACCCCAGGCATTCTTCACTAAAGTCTGCTTTGCACATATACATGCACATATAAATTTTTTTCAGATGTCAGAGGTGACTAGATCATCTCAAAGCTCCCTTCTAACTAGACCCTTGGGTGTCTCAGCCTTTGTATGAGCCTGTCCCTATCTGCCCTATTTCCCTTCCATCCATCCATCTTAGCTGGCCTGCCCCATCTGCTGCCATCCACTCTACAGGGGAGCCTTACTGTGCCCTTTCACAGCTTTCTACTCTCACCTGGGCCTCTCTTTACCTCAGGTTTCTGCTTGCTCTGCCTGGTGGATCCCACTCAGCCTTTACTGCTGTCCCCTAATGTCCCCTTCCTAGATATCTTGTTCGTCCTCCAAACAGAGTCGCCACATCCCCTTCTGAGCTCCCGAAGTGCTTCTGTTCAATTGGGTAGGGGAAGCTGTGTTGCAACCCCACTCCCCTGAGGACACTGAGTGTGTTTGCTTCTCCCTGTAGCCTCAGCCTCCAGCACAGTGCCCTGTACATTGTAGATGCTCAAAAACTCTTGAGAAAAACAAACGTATGAACTGTAAACTCAGCTTTCACTTAGCTTTGATTTCCAAGGCCTTCCTGGTACTGAAACCCTTCTCCCTCTAACAGACACGAGAAGTCTCAGAGAACAGGGAACATTCTGCTCCCAACCACTGCTGCTCCGCCCACAGATCTGCCCCAGGATCGTCCCACTAACTCGTTGTACCGGACTGTGCTGCCTTCCAGAGTGTCCTCGTGTAACCTGTTCAGATTCCAAATGGCCAGATTTACCTGGTCCCAAGCTAGGCCTGGAATAGAGGTAGTGGCCAGGCCAGTGGGGGATGTGGGCACAGGAAGAAGGTTTTTCTCAAGATAAAGGCTGATCCTGGCCTGCAGCTGGTGGCCCTTTAACAGCTTACCGATCATGTGAGAGTCCTTGACCTGGCCTGGCTAGGCGCTGAGCATTGGCAGGAGAGCCCCACCCAGGTTAATTGATCTGCTTCTGTCCTCTACCAGGCCCTGGGCAGCAGTCAGCTCATTTCCCTCTGTGCACACATGCTCACAGGAGAAACTGTCCTGAACAAAGCAGGTCAGGCACACATTCAGATGGCCCACTTCCGGTCCTCAGTGCATCTCCCCCTTTCTCTCCAAGCTCTTCTTTCACCCCACTTTAGCTTATTTTCTCTCTTGTGTCTGTGCGTTTCTCTCATTTTAACCAATCTTACCTTCCTTCTCTGCTTTCCATGTTTGTTTGTTCTAGCCTCTCTCTCTGTCTTGTTCCCGTATCCTCACTGCACACCTTCCTCTGTTTCCGGTACACAAGGACTTCCTGCCACTTCCCATCCCTGTGCCAGCTTATCTTTTGCCAACCTTTAATACCACCCCCCGACCCCTTTGCTTTGCTGCCTGAAATGCCGGACAGAAGTCTGTTGGTCTTCTTTCTGCTCTCTCCCATCTCCTCCTTCACATGTCTGGACAAAGAGGCTACAGTCTCCTACTCCTGTCAAAACCATTTGGGGCACCACCACCGGTGCCTGACTCTTGCCATGTTCCCCTCCCGGTGGCCAAGTTGACAGACGCTGATACACAGAGAACAGATCCAGGACCCTGGCCAAAGCTGCAGGGGGTTGGCTCTGGGATGCTCTCATGCTGAGACTGGCGACCCAAAGTTTATGAGTTGTGTTCTTGCCCTTGCCCTTTTCCCCACTGCCTGAGCATGGGTAGAATCACTCTGTTCTTATGCCACCCATGAGTGGTCATGAATTCACAGCTGAGGAGGCATAAGACAAGAGGTGGGACATGGCCCCGACAGAGCTGCCTTTTTTTTTGTTTCTAGTTCCAGGGGTCAAACCCCGAGCTTTGCACAGGCTAGGCAAGCAATCTACCACTGAGTTACATCCCTGAGCTGCTTTCTCATTATATGCATGATTTTTAAGTCAGGGAGTTTATAAGACCAGGAGAAAGTAGTCTTTTTTTTTTTTTCTTTTTCTCTTTTTCAGTCCTGGGGATTGAATCCAGGACCTCGTACATGTTACTCAAGCACATTACTACTGAATCCTGCCGGCATCTTCAGCCTACTCTTTACTCAGGCTTCTTCCCGTAAAGAGTGAAGCAGAGGCCACTGCTAAGCCTGTGTTCACTCTGAGGGCCATGAATGTGCACTTAGCTTACAGATAAAGTTCTTTCTTCCCTTCATGTATCCAATAAACATACATTAGCAGCATTTCTGGCCTTTGGAAACAAAGACATAAAGACGTTCCTAGTTCTCAAAGAGCTTCTGAGATCATAGAAGAGATAGAGCTACATGCAGGGAACTGAGAAACACTTGAGGTCACTAGTAAGGAAGAATGAAATGCCAGAGAATATAGACCGACTGTGGACAACGGGAAGATACTCAGAGAAAGAGATGTTGAGTCTTAAATTGTTGTGCAAACAAAAACCCCAGTCACTTGTGTGCAGTCAGAGTAAATTATATTAATTATGAGGGAAAATAACAGCAACAAATAACTTGGAGAAAATATTTTAAAAACTGAGGGATGCCCTGACAAAAATAAATGGTCAGATATTTAAAGGATTCTGCACCACTACAAAACTCCATTGATATTTTTATTATGGTGGATATATTCTAATCAATCACTAACACCCAGTTCAAGGTTAGACATTTTAAAGGCAGAGGAAGAAAGACATGGTGGAAAGATTAGAATCAAGAGGTTTGAGTCCTAGTTCTGCCTTGAGCATGCCACTTCGTGCAAATCTCTTTCTTGTAGCCCTTAATTATATTCCAAGATTGCATCAAGTTTAAATGTGTTTGTTTCTCAGACTGATTGTGAGCTAGTGGGTTCTGCCATGCTCCTACCAATGCAGCCTTTTGCATCCCCCATCATAATCCTGTGCTTCTATAGTCACAGTCTTTTGCGAAAGGCAATATGGGATGTATTTTCATACATTTTCTAGATGAGGACTAGGAAAATGTTTGAATCCTGTGCCCTCCTCTTTTCTTCCCTCCCTACCACTTTTCCACACCAGTGGATGGAAAGAGGCAAATAAAACTTTGAGTTATAGCTTTAAAATGGCAAAAAAAAAATACACACACACACACACACACACACACACACACACACACACACACAACTCCGTACAGAATCCTAGAGCAGGAAGATGATCTAACTCAATCCCTAATTTTCAGGGTAAGAAAATCGAGGCCCTGCAGGAGCAAGTGTCTTGGCCATGTTTGCAAAGCAAGCAAGTGACACAGCAGAGATCCAGAATCCTACTGAGCCTTCAGTCAGTGCTTTGTTTGTAGCAACATACATTCTCCTGCCCACATCTCAGCTCGAAGGCCAGATTGCCTTCCTGTTCTAACACTCGGTGCCAAGGGTGAGATCAATCCTTGGTCAAGATGTAGCGTGTTTTAGAGAAGGCATCAAGGGCCGCTTCAAAATCTGCACTGGTGAGTTCCTGAGAACTGCTGTAGTAGTTTGTTTCCTGTTACTATACTAAAATACCTGAGGCAAAGTAACTTTATAGAGAAAGAGGTTTATTTAGCTCACAGTTCTGAAGACCAAAGGGCACAGTGCCAGCCTCAGCTCAACTCCTGTGAAGGCCTCAAAACAGAGAGTATGATATTGATGAGAGAAAGAGAGATCACATGGCCAGACAGGAAGCCAGTGAGAGATGCAGGGATCAAGCTCAGGCTTTTATAATACAGTAGCACCTCAGTTCACGAACTTAATTCTTTCCATTTGTGACCAGAATTGTGAAAAGATTTAAGTTTGTAAACTGAGGTACCACTGTAACGCATTCTCATGAGATTAACTCAGGATCCTCTGAGAACTACCTTAGTCCCTTCCAAGGGCAGCATCTCCAGTAGCCTAAGGACCTTTCACCTCTTTAAAGTCCCACCACCTCAACAGTGCCACACTGGGGACTAGACCTCCAACTCATGAACCCTTAGGAGGAACCACATCTGAACCACAGCAACCACTACCTTTCTTCAGTGTCGCTCCTGAGACTTTCTCCAGCAAGTAGATGTCTCATTAGCCGAGGCCACCACTACCCAGTATGAGGGGGCTCCTGGGGCAGAATCTACTGACAGCTTAGAGACGTGGCGAATTCTCTTCTGACCCATGAAGAAGATGGAATGAGACATGACGAAGAGAGAAGGAGGAGGAGATGGAGCACATGCTTGTTTGTTTGCAGAGGACATACACCTTTCAGTTTCAACCAAGACACTTAGCAGTCACAATCACATCTCTCCCTCCTACCCTTCTGGAAGGAAAGCTGATCCTTTAGCCATTGAAATAACATGACTAAGACTGGGAAGGGCAAGTGGACAGTCATCATTGTGGACCTTTATATAAATAATAATTTTCTGGTGGGAACTGTGATCTCTCTTTGTCTCTTCTATTTTTAAATGCTAATTACATCTGATTTTGTTTACGTTGGTGGGGCTAATAAAAACATTCGCTTTGTAACCATTGAATTCAGTGTATCTGTTTTTGGACACTGGTGATTTATTTTTGCACACATGCTCCAAATTGGTGCTAATTACTTTAAAAGATCAGAGTTTCTATTCCAAGGGGGATGACGACAGAATGTCAGTTTGCAGTCTCTGAGCATAATGTCCCAGTTATCAATATATTCCAGGCTAGAATGGACTTGGCACCATCTTGAAAGGATTTGGTTTCAGTTTTATCAGCCAGTCCCTGGACATAACTTCATTAAAACTTGCTTTCTAGTAACTCGTTTGCGTACCTGCGCATTTCTCTGACTCTAAGGCCTTTTATTATCCTGTCAGTGTTCCAAATAGCTATTTTTCAATTTCAAATCGGATTCTTCTCCCCCAAAGCTTTCTTCAATCTTTGGGCGAAGATAAATTTTTACTTCTCATGCAAGACACAGAGCATTTTCCCCGTATCTTCCTCAAAGGACTTACAACTTTCTACATATTACGATCGTTTACATTCTTCTCTTCTTTCTACAATATAAGCCCCTTAGCGACAATGCTCGATCTGAGTTCCTTTGTCCCTGACGCATGCTGAAACTTCTCCCAGTGCTCTATGTCCTGTAAGCGCTTTATACATTAATCTAAATTAATTAAATCAAGATGTTTCTCTAATATCCTACTTGTTGCAGAAAAATTTTAAAATTTGAATAAGTGTTTATGGAACAAACAGAATAATACAACATAACTTGTTTTTTCACACTTGACTTTATTGTGCTTTGTAAATACTGCATTTGTTGCAAATTAGTTTGTGCAGCCCTACAACAAACAGGTCTGCCGGTGTAATTTGGGCAAGAGCCTGAGCTCACTTTGTGTTTCAGTGTCACATGTGGGTAATCAGTGTTTCAGACTGTCTCACTATCCATATAGGTGCTGTGGTGATTCGTGATCAAATGATCTCTGATGTTAACTACTGTAAATGTTTGGAGTTCCATGAACTGCAGCTATAAAAGATAGCAAATTTAAATGACAGATGTTGTGTGTATTCTAACTGCTCCACCAACTGGCTGTTCCCCATTTCTCTCCCACCCTTGGGCCGCTTTCTTCCCTGAGACACAACAATATAGACGTTCGGTCAATTAACAACCTTACAGTGGTTCCTAAAAGTGTTCAAGTGAAAGGGAAATTTGCATATCTGGCTCAGAGAGGAAGCCAGGTCAAAAGCCAAGATAGGCTAAAAGCTGGGCTTCTTATGCCTAATCATTTGCCAAGTTGTGAGTGCAAAGAAAAAACGCTTTGGGGGGTTTCTTTTTTGTTTGTTTTTGGTGTGTATGTATGTGCTAAGGATTGAACCCAGGGCCTCACACCTGCTCAGCAAGCGTCCTACCTCTAATCTACATCCCCGGCCCACAAAGGAAAAGCTTTGGAAGGAAATTAAAAGTGCTGCTCTGTGAACATGCGGGTGATAATAAAGTGAAACTACCTGATTGCTGATACAGAGAACGTTTTAGTAGTTTGGACAGACCATCAAGACAGTCACAAGATTCTCTTAACCCAAAGTTGAATCCAGAGAGGGAGGCTCTAATTCTTCAGTTCTACGAAGGCTAGAGAGGTAAAGAAGCTGCAGAAGAGAAGTCTAAAGCCATCAGGAGTTGATTCATGAGGTTTGTGGAAAGAAGAATTCCCCATAACATAAAAGTGCAAGGTGGAGCAGCACACACTGATGGAAAAAGCTGCAGTTAGCCAGAAGGTCTGAAGGTCTGGCTTAGATAACTGGTGAAGGTGGCTACCTGTCTTGGTTACTTTTCTCGTGACTGAGACAAAATACCCAATACCCAAAAATTAAAGGCGGAGAGGTTTATTTTGACTCACAGTTTGTAAAAGTTTCAGTCTGTTGTCCACTGGCTCCAAGACAAAGTGACATGGCAGAGGAGAAATAGCTCATGGTATGGCAGCAGGAAGCAGAGAAAGACCAAGGGAGGAAGGAGGGAGACAGATCCCTCCAGGCCATGCCCCCAGTGCCCCACCTCCTCTGACCAGGCTTTACTTCCAAATATCATATTTAGCCATAAATTCATCCATGGACTAATCCATTGATGACAATCACACCCTCATGATCTGATCACCTCTCAAAGCACACGAGACTTTTGGGAGACATCTAGATATAAACCATAACATTCTGCCCCTGGCCCCCAAGAGATTCATGCACATCCTTTTATACAAAATGCATTTAATTCACCTCCAAGAGTTCCAAAGTCCTAACAGTTTCAGCAGTGCCGAAAAGTCCAAGCCCAAAGTTTCCTCTGAGATTTAAGGCAAACTCTTGTCTGTGAGCCCCTATAAAAATCAGAAGAAAGTTAAATACCTCCAATGTACAAGAGCACAAAGTAAACATTCCCATTCCAAAAGGAAGAAATAGGAGAATAAAAAGGAATGGGACCAAAGCAAGACCGAAACCCAGCAGGACAAACACTAAATCCTGCAGTTCCATGTCCAGCATCCAGGGCAAGATGCGGCAAGATGGGACAAGATGCAGCAAGATGGGACAAGATGCGGCAAGATGCGGCAAGATCTGACAAGCTGTGAGCTCCAAATGGCTTGTGTGGCCCCACCCCTGTGGCGGTGCTGGTGGTTGCAGCCCTCATGGCTTCTCTCCCGGACTGACTTTGATCACTCCTTGCAGCTTTGCTCACATGTCCCACATTTCTGGCTTCTCCAAACTTCTGGAGTCTCCACTGTACCTTCGGCATCACTCTCACAGCTTCACACACTGCCCTCTCAGGGGCACACTGCCTGACTTCCCAGGCCTTCTTCTGAAATCTGGGTGGAAGACTTCCTCACCCCACAACTCTTGCATTCTCCATGCATATAAAACCAGAACCACGTGGATGATACACGTCCGTCTCCAACTAGAG
Organism: Hystrix cristata; assembly: GCA_004026905.1. Taxonomy (NCBI): domain Eukaryota; kingdom Metazoa; phylum Chordata; class Mammalia; order Rodentia; family Hystricidae; genus Hystrix; species Hystrix cristata. Next base: position 13,231 of record PVJO010013972.1, read on the forward strand.
GAGTAGTTCGGCCCTTCTGCATCTTGCCAGTGGTTGCAGGGGCCTAGGAACGCCTGCACGGCTGGACATGATGAAACATGTGGTAGGAGACCAATTCCCAGGCAGCTGTTCTTGAATAGCGGGCCCAGGAGCTCTCTTCTCAAAGGAAAATCCTTTACGTTGGGACCCTTGAATCTGGAAGGGTGCAGTCTTCCCAGTGACTTCTGGCCATTTTGCCTATTGTCCTGTTGTAAAGTACTTGGCCTCTTTTTAGTATTGATCTTTTCTGACCAAATTCTTCCCTAACTTTCCAGGCCCCAACTTTACTGGAACTTCCTTTCTGCCCAAACTCAAAAGTTTTTAAATCATTCAGCTGGGCCCTTGTTCCTGATTATCGAGGTATAGCTGGCTACCCCCACCCCAACCCTAACTAGCAAATGAGCCATATCACAGCCTGAAAGTTCAGCTGCCCTGAAATTTCTTCCACCAAACTCAGTAGTTCATCATCTTTAATCTCAGTTCCCCCACAAAGTCTCAGGACATGAACAGAATGTGGACAAATTTTTCACCACAGCGAAACACACTGCCCGTGGAGTCCTCGTTCCCAACTGAAGCCTCCTGAGCTTGGTCTTTACTCTCTCTCTCTCCCTCTGCTGTTCTATCAGCATTCTGGTCTTCTGAGCTCTGACCAGAGTCTCCCATCCAGCTCGGTTTACACCATTCCAGGGCTGCTTCTCCAGCCAGCATCTCCAGACCTCTCCAAACTTTTCCCTAGAGCGAGTTCCAAAGGCTTCTCGACCACATGGCCAGATAGTCACAGCAACAACCCCACTTCTCGGATACCAAAATTTGTCTTAGTAACTTTTCTTGTTGCTGAGACACCATAATACCTCACACCCACAAAGTGAAGGAGGAGAGGTTTATTTTGGCTCACAGTTTGTAGAGGTTTCAGTCCTTAGTCTGCTGGCCCCAAGCCTGGGTGGCCTGGCAGAGGGGCATGGCAGAAGAGAAACAGCTCATGGCAGGGCAGCAGGAAGCAGAGAGATCAGGGAGGAGGGCGGGAGATAGACCCTGCCAGGCCACGTGCCAGTGACCCACCTCCTCAAAAATCTTCACCTCCCAACAGCACATTTAGCTCTAAACTCGTCAGTGGGCTGCTCCACTGATGACTATCACAACTTTATGGTCCGATCACCTACTAAAAGCCCCACCTGTGAGTGCTTGTGGCTTTGGGGGGCCATCTCTGTATAAATGATGACACTATCCTAAACAACAGATGCTCACTGTAGATGAAACAACCTAAATATTGGAAGTACCTGCCATCTTTAGGACTTTCACAGATAGCAAACAGAAGTCGGTATCTGGCTTCAAAGCTTCAAATGATAGGCTGACTTTCTTATTAGAAGCTAATGTAACTGGTGACTTGAAGTTGAAGCCAACATTCATTTACCACCCTAAACATCCCAGGACTCTCAAGAATTATACTGAACATCCTACAGCACTCAAGAATTATACTCAGTCTACTCTGCCTGTGCTCTATACATAAAATAATAAAACTTAGAAGACAACATATTTATTTACAACATGGTTGACAGAATATTTTCACTCACAGCTGAGACCTATTGCTTAGAAAAAAAGATTTCTTTCAAAATATTATGACTTGTTGACGGTATAGCTGTTTGCTCAAGAGTTCTGATGGAGATGTACAATGATTTGAATGTTGGTTTTGGTTCTCTAATACAACATCCATTCTGTAGCTCAGAAATGATTTTGACTTTCGAGTTTTACTATTTAAGAAATACATTTCAGACCAGCCATCATGGTACATGCCTATAATCCTGGAGATTATCTCGGGGATTATCTCTGCAAGAGTGAGCCAGGAAGACTGCAAGTTCAAGCCCAGCCTGGACTATTTAGTGAAACCCTGTCTCCGTAAGGGTTAGTCCTTTAAAAACAAACCATAGTCCTTTAAAAACAAAAATTTTTTTTAAGGACTAAGGATGTAACTCTGTGTGAAATCCTGGGTTCTATCCTTAGTACTGCCAAAAAAAAAAAAAGAAAAAAAGAGCAAAGAAATACATTTCATAAAGTTATAGCTACCACAGATAGCGATTGCAGTGAGGGATCTTGCTAAAACCTGGAAAAGATTCACCATTCTACATGCCCTTGAGAACAGAGATAGATTTTGTGGAGCTGGGAAGCGGGTTGGGGGATCAGGAGACATCTCTGAGGCAAAAAGGATGGGAAGAGGAAGCAAAAAAAAATGATAGAAAAGTAAAAATATGAAGAATATTTGTGCTATATGGGGGAGTCAAAATATCACCATTCACAAGGGTCTGGAAAACTCCTTTTCCAGTCTATGTGGATGACATTGAGGCCTTGAAGACTTCAGTAGAGGACACAACAGCAGAACTAAGAAGAAGAGCAACAGAAGTAGAATTAGAAGTGCAGCAGGAAGATGCGACCGAACTGCTACAATCTCATGACAAAACTGTGACAGGTGAGGAGCTGCTTCTTACAGGTGAGGCAAGAAAGTGGTTCCTTGAGATGGAGACTACATCTGGTTACGGTGAAACTTGCTGAAGTGGCAATAAAGGATCTAGACTATTGCAGAAACTTCATGGAAAAGCAGCGGCGGAGTTTGAGAGGCTTGACTAACTTCGCAGGAAGTTTTGCTGCGGGTAAAAGGTTATCAAGCAACGTCACTTGCTACAGGGCAATGTCCTGTGACAGGAAGAGTCGATGGATGCAGTAAACTTCGCATTGTCTCCTGGTAAGAAGTTTCCCCGGACGCTGCAAACTTCAGCAACCATCAACCTGATCAGCTGGCAGCCACCAGCACGAAGCAAAATGCTCCAGCCAAAATCCTCCAGCCAAAAGAGCATCACAACCTCCTGCAGGCTTGGACAAACCTTGAAATCTTTAGCAATGAAGTATTTTTAGATGAAGACATGCACATTTTTAGACGTACTGCTCTTATAAACTTTATAGATTGCAGTAGAGTGTAAATAGAATTTTTATATGTACCGGGAAACCAAAAAATTCATCTTTAACAGTATTTGCTTTCTCACGGTGGTCTGGAAACAAGTTTGCAACATCTCTGAGGGACGCCTGTGCATGTTCACACATACGAGAAAAAGGGCCGAAAGTCTGCAAAGGGCACATGACACATATCTGGATAATATGAGGTTGAACTATCACATCTACAAAGGTAAAAGCGGTGCTGTGGGCGGTGATTGGGTATAGTGACAAAGGATTTGAAATCGAACTTTCATTGGCACAGAACTCAAATTTCTGATATGGCATTTGCTTGACACAAAATATTTAGATGAACACAACGTAAGAAAACCATCCTTCGGGGTGAAAGGAACACACTGGCCATATGGAATGAATGTGGACCTATGATGACTAAAGAGATATGGTCACAGAAAAAAAAGGGTACACAGGTCCATCCTAATTTGTTCATTTACCATTCGCTTATTTATCCCACAAACTTTTATTGATAATCCTCTATGTCAAACAGTATGTTTACATGGTGGATACGAAAGTGAATAAAAATGTCCTAGTTTAGCTACTTAGCCCAGGAGTCAGCAAACTATAGCCAAAGGGCCAGATCTGACTCAACATCTGTTTTGTTTTTTTTTAAATAAAGTTTTATTGTAACCCAACCAGCCCAGTTCGATGCTAGTTCGTGGATTGTCTGTGTTCCTTTCTCTTTACAGCTACAGAGTTCTGACAGAGACTGTATGTTTTGCAAAGCCAAAGGACTCGCTAGTGTCATCTGTCTCTTTATGGAAAAAGTTTGTTGATCTGGATTTAAAGTCACCAAAATACACCGGAGACAGCACTGTGTGAGGGAAGGACAGAGTTCATGGAAGATACCGTGTCCTTGGAAAGTCAGAAAAGTTCTCTGACTAGGACCTTAGAGGCAGGGAACAGCTATCTCTGGTTTACCATTGTGTTACCAATGCCCAAAGGTGCCTGGCACACTGTAGGTGCTCAGTAAATGTTTGTTGAATGAATAAAAGAAGAGATTCCTCCTGACGTGAGAGTGGAAGGGGTTGTCCTGGGTGGGTGCAGCATGTGCATTGACCCTCTGGCAAGAGAGATCCAGCAGGCCCTGAAGAGGAGAAACAGCCTCCCCAGGAAGGAGTGTGGAGTTGAGGAGGAGGATTAGGAAGGACAAAGGAGGTAAGATTGGAGGGTAAGTAGGATTTAGAGCAGGCAGACCACTTGAACCTCACTTTGGAGTGAAGACTTTATACTGGAGCCCGTGGAGGCCCAGTGGTAAGTTCTAGGGGGACAAATATGGCTTCATAGTGCTGCTTTAGAATGACCACTTGGACTGCTCTGGCCTGGGCCAGGAGCCTGGCTAAGATCTAGCAAAAATGTGGGGTCCTGCATTTAGATAGTGATGTTGGGGGCAGAATCCATAGACTTATTTGAGAGCGACAGAGTTAGGAAGTAGAATGGCTCTGGGGGACTGAGCACTGGCAGACAGGGGAGCAGAGAAAGTGAGCGTTAAGATGCGGCAAGGTTTTGGTCTTGAGAAACGGAGCAGAAGGCCCACTCTTCACGGAGCTGAGGGATGTGCGAGGAAGGAAAGGGCCGGGGGGACCGGGCTCCACTGGGGCACACTGAGTTCAGGGGGGCTGTGAGACAATCAGCAGGAGCTTTATTATTTGGGCTTAAAAACTCAGGTGTGTAATCTAGTCCCAAGATCTCAAACGGGGGTCATTAGAATGCAGAGAATAAACTGAGGCCTCAGGAGCCGATAACATCTCCTAGAGAACACCTTGAGTGAGAAAGGTGAAGAGTCAAGGAAGGAAATTAAAAATTAGAGCAATGCCAACACTTAAGAGAAGAATGGAAGGCGAGCAACCTTCTTGAGACTGAGAAAGAGCCTCAGGAAGTGGGAAAGCGAACCAGTCAAATTTGGTGTGAAAGAAGCAAGGGCAAGATCGTCCAGGTCACGTACCAGTGCAATAAGACCAAAGCGGAGGTGGAATGGGCTGTAGTCACCATCGGCCTTCAGGACAGCATCTCTGACAGGATAGTAGAGCCCCAGCATGAGAAGGGGGGCGAGGCGGAGGGGGGAGCAAGCGCAGGCCATTCAGGAGGGCATCTGGGAAGGCAGGACAATTGCCGGGGGCGGGTACAGAAAGATTTATTTCTTCTCTCTTCCATCCCTTCCCCTCACTCCCCTCCCCTCCCGTCCCCTTTCCTCCCCTCCACTTGCCTCCCCTTCCCTTCACCTCCTGTCCCTTCTCTTCCCTCCCTGCCCCTTGCTAGCTCTCTCAAGTTAAGAGACATTTGATTATGCTTAAACATTAACTGGGAGGAAACAATATTTTAATTTTTAATAAATCACCAAGAAAGGTTGGCTTCTGCCGACGACTTCCCAAGTTGTATCTCTTTAGAAGAGAAATTCAGCAACCCAACCTGTTTTTTTTTTTTTTTAACTTAGTTTCCAAGAAGCTTAGAATCAAATTCAGTTCCCCCAGATGACTGATAGTATTTACTACCACTTCCTTCACCTGCTTTCTGTTCTGTTTTATAGCTCCGTGTCTTGTTTTTAAATAGTAATTATTGGAAGCGCTTTACAAGGACTTTCTGACCTGGTGCCTCAGCACTGTCCTCCGTCCAGCTGAGCGACAACTACGATGGTGAGTAACCAGCAGAGCTGCTTCTTCGCAGGTTAGCTGAGGTGGCAGATTCCCCCCGACAGGTGCCCGGCTTCTAACCATCTTAGAGCTGCTACACTAGCCCTCCCTCAGCTCCTTGGGGCTTTTAAAAATGTAAACAAGAAAGAAGTCCCTAACTTGTTTCAGACATCATTATTTGGTGTCTCCATTACAAGACAGAGACCCAAAATAATAGAGACAACCAGACTTCTGATCTAACATCATGGAAAAACCTGCCACCTACAAGGCACAGTCAGCAGGAGAGTTAGACAGGGTCTTGGTCTCAGGGTGCCCAGTCCAGGGCAAAAGGTGACAGGTGCAAACTTCTGTGGCATGAGAAAAGTGGGACCGAGTGCTCCGAGGTAAGCAGCTGCGCAATCATGCAGACTCAGAGGACAGAATCTTTTGTATTATTATTATTATTATTTTTGGTGCTGGGGATCGAACTCGGGTCCTTGTGCTTGCAAGGCAAGCACTTTAACCACTGAGCTAAATCCCCAGCCCTGTATTATTATTATTATAGTATTAGGAAAAAGGCAATGTGTGAACTCAGCCTTCAGAGATGACTGAACTTTTGAACAGAGAAATGGATATCAGAATCTTTTAGGCACAGAAGATTCTACTTTTCATTCAGATTTTAGATTCCAGTCATTCTGAAAATAGGATCTTTGAGAAATTTTCTGGGCTCCCCACCTTTTATAGGGCAAATTAATATTGTAAAAGTATGATGAAAATGTTTCAAATATTTTAGAGAATCAGTTGTTTTCCAAGTCTCTGATTTCTGCCCCTGTGTACAAAGAGGCCCTTGATTTGATGGATTATTTAGAGCATTTCTGCTAAGTGAGTTTCTAAGTGGTACTTCCTAGTCTTATTTTGAATGACTAGAAGTACATAAAGACACTGAAACGCCATTCTTTTTAAAAATGTCTATATGCAAACTTTTCACTAAAGCAAACAGGCCTCCCTTCTAGTTGGCTTTCTGTGAGGGAAGAAGTGACTCTTACGTTTTCTCTTTTGTTGCTTCACAGCGCCCAGTAAAGCAGTGAGCCTGGGAAGAGCCCTCAGTGAGTATACCTGTGAACAGAATAGAAGAGCCTTTTAAAACAATTTTAATAGACACATATTAATTGTGCATATGTATGTAGTACGGTGTGACATTTTGATACATGTATGCAATGTGCATTGATCAGGTCAGACTGGCTATTTTGAAATATACAATTTGTTTTCAACCATAGTTGCTTTTCTATGCTGTGGAAATTTAGAAATCATTCCACTGAGCTTGGAGAATTGCAGATTTGCATCTGTGATGGAAATCTAGGGTTGTGGGGTGAAGGAGGGCCTGCACGAGGAGCCAGGGGCTTGAAAAAAGGCCCAGTGTGGGGGTGATACCGTTCCATGTGAACTTTTGGGACAGCCCACGAGAGCCTGACAGGAGAGCCTCATCCTCCTCCCTCCCACCCTCACTCCAGGAAAGAAGCAGTGAGCGCCCCCATAAAGAGGACAAGGCCACTGGCTTCTGGCCCTGCCTGTAGCTCTCTAGTGCTTTTCCAGTTAGCTGGTCCTTGCTGACAAGCTTAGTTTTTCAGAGTTGTGTTATCATAAATATAAAAGAATCCTATGCATCTTTCGATATTCAAATTCACACAATGTTCCTACGCCAGAAACTAAATGCATGAAAAATATAAAGTAATGGGAATAAAGTCACGTTTTGCAATTCCAAGGCTTGAAAATATAAATCCTCTTTGTGAAGGAACAAAACCACTAAAGTTTGGGATTCTCTAGACTTCTCAGAACATTCAGATGCATCTGCTTAGCTTCTCCCTTTCTGGGGACTGAGGGGACGAAGGCCAGCCAGGGAGAACCCTACAGGAAGAGTGGTCAGGGAGAAGAGTTACGATTTCTATGGGCTGTGTGCAGCTGGGGGCGGAGAGAGGGAAACAGAGGAAGCAAGATGGGAGTCCAGGCTGGCGCAGATCAAAGGGCCTTCTTGTTGGGTGATAGTAAGAAGACTGAGGTTCTTAATGCCAGAAGCTCTAAAAGGTCAATTTAAACTCTAATATATTAGAAATCAAGTGTATTTATTCAGAAAAGGTTCTAAAATTAATTTCTTGTCAGAGTGATTAATGAGTACTGATTGTGCTTACTAATGCGTTTCAGTGTGACGTTTCCATACACGCTTATGTTGTACTTTGGTTATATTTGCCCTCCTGACTCCTCTCTTTTACCTTCTGCGAGGGAATCTTTTGACAGTGGAAGCAAAAAACCGAGCTGAGAATCTTGTTCTGGTCCAAACTCAGTAACTTCCCTGGAACTAAGACAGTTACCTCCCTTTGGGACCTCAGTGTCTTCATCTACAATGTGACGCACCTGCCAGGTCTATAAACTTGTGGCTCTTTCTAAAAGTGTTGAGATGATAGTTCCGGTTTCTAAGGGAATTTTTACTCTTCTGATTGCAATATACTCTCCCAGTAACTTCGTTAGGATCCTGAGGGTCTCTGTTTTCTTTTGCCTCTTTTAACACTTAGGAATTTGCTAAATTACTCAGTTCACACCCATTTAATGATTCAAGTCATTCAATAACCAAGAGAAGTTACTTTGTTTTCCACAGTTGGAAGGAAAAATTGCCTCTGTGCTTCCCAAAATATTTGTTACTTTAGAAATGGTCACTTGGTTTTTTTTATTGTCCTGTGCCTCAGTTTTTAAAATTTTTTTAATTGTACATGTTAGATGTTCATAGTGATAACATTTATCATAGGGAATTTGTACCAGTACATGATATATCTTGGTGCTTCTTTTTTTTCCCTCTCGTTTTTCCTAAACTCACTCTCCCATAGTTTAAGCCTTTAACAATACGCTATCTCTAACTTGGCCCGGAGCTTTCTTATTATTTGGGACCAACAGTGTGGACTACAATGGTTCAAACACAATTCTTTCAGTCCCAAAGTCCTGGAGTAGCCTGTGCATCCATCTCTCTTCTCTGCTCTCCGTTGCCCTTCTGACTCGCTTTTCCCCACCGCAGTCGGTCCTCCCCGGCCATCCCTTTGAGGCCCAGGTCAGAGCACCTGCTGTCTCTGCTCCGAACCCCCTGGCGACCCAGCTCTGACCCAGAGTCAGAGAGGCCGCTGCCAGGCCCCGGGGCTTCCCTGCCAACACTCGGCTTCGCTTCGCCCTCCGCTCCAGCCACGCAGCCTTCTTGCTGCCCCAGGACACCCGAGCAAGCTCCCACAGGAGCCCCTGGCTCTGGTGCCCTCTGCCAGGCGCAGCCTCCCTCTGGGGAGGTACAGCTGCTTCACCTTGCCGCGGGAGGACCATCTGGGTCAAGAAGCAGCGCCTCCGCCCCCGAGCTCTTTACTTCCCTGTCTCAATATATTCTCATGTAGGACATTTACCGCCATTGTGTTTTCCATGACTGCCTTTCTTTTGTTTCCTTCACCAAAATATAAGCTCTATAAATTCAGAGATTTTTACCTGTTTTATTCATTCAGCTCTGTGCTCAGAAATGTGTCCGTGTAGCATACAGTAAGCATTCAATAAATATTACTGGAGGAATATTTAGTGAACAACTTTTTTTCCCATATTGACTTAGTTTTGAGTATCTGTTTTTTCCCTTTTTATTGCCAAGTGGGTTGACACATGCCCGTAACCCCAGCTACTTGGGAGACTGGAGCAAAAGGATTTCAGGTCTCAAATTCTAGGCCAGACCGGGCAACTTAGTGAGCTACGCTCTCAAAAAAAAAAGAATGACCAAAGATGTAGTTCTGCACTCTCTGGTTTCAAATCCCAATGCCCCTCCCCACACAAATAACTTACAAAATTGTAAATACTTTATATATAATTGTGTTACTTTGTGTATGCTCTCTGATGGAATAATTCAAATTAGGAAAAAAGTATTCTTCTTTTGTGTGAATTCAAAGATCATTAAAAAATCCACCGTCTTGCTGAGCATGGTGTCACACACCTATAGTCTTAGTTCTTGGGAGGCTGAGGCAGGAGGATTGTGATGAGTTTGAGGCCAACCTGGGTTACATAGTGAGTTCAAGGCCAGCGTGGAATGCATGGCAAGACCTGGTCTCAAAAAAAAAAAAAAACAAAAAAAAAACATGGCAAGTTTCAGGAGCACTCCTGCAGTTCGATGGAGTGGTCCACAGGACAATGTCCAGGAGACCTGAGGACCCAGGAGTCCTGTCCTGTCCATTCTTTCACGGGGCCATTTCTACCAAGTTGGAGAGTCCAGTTTACCAGTGGCTTTCTCCTGGGCAACCTAAACAATTTCAAGACATAGATGCTACTGTGTCATCCAAAACAGTAACTATGTTGACGTGAACATTTTTCTTTCGATTATAAGGCCATCCTGCTGCATTATCTTAATTTGAAAAGTATTGCATTCTCCCGTGGTTTGGTTCTCCTGTTTAGCTGGCTGGCATGGCGGGTGTCAGAAAGGCACACACAGTAAGAGCACTGGGAACAGGGCCCAGAGCCTTGGAAGATTTCAAATCCATTCTCAACCACCGTGTGCTGGGTAAGCTTAAGCACGCCACTTAACTTCCCCAGACCACAGTCTTTTCTTCTGCAAAATGTGAGTCACGAAAATCCCTGCCTGGCCACCTCATGGCATAAAGTCAGCAGTGCGAGTGTTTCTCAAAGCATATAAGACCCCATGTAAATTGCTCAGTAAGTGACTAAAAGCCATTCACCTGGCCCTTCGACTGATTCCTGAAAAGATTAGCGGTCGCGTCTGGCAGACATCTCACCTGTGTCTTCCCATTACCAAGACACTGAAACCAGGGAAGGAAGAAACCTGGTTTTATAACCCCTGATTTCAGGAGCTGTTTGGGGGATTTGTTCATTAATCCAGCCGTGCATCTGTTGAGCAAGATGCTGAGCCTCAGATTCAGAGGGAGAGATTACACCTCTGTATTACCCAAGTCTTGTCCTCAAAGTAGCACCAGAATAGTGTGGAACACACACACACACATCACACACACACACATCACACACACACACACACAAACACCACTAAACTCCAGTACAGCAGAGAAGAGGGTATGTTAAAAGCAATAGCAAGAGTTAATTTACACGACCTTTTTCAATCACTTTGAATCTCTGGGCCTTTGTTTCCCTTTCTGCGATAGTGTACCAATCACAAGGTGATTATGAGAGTGGAGATAGGATGCTGCCTTGCTCTGAGACTTTGTAAACCGCGACTTGCCTTTAAACAATCAGTCCTTCTTCCCTTTCTTCTCACCACCTTTTCCCCCTCTGCTTCCTCCTTTTTCTCCTCTTGCTACTTCTCCTTTTCCCCATTCTGTCTTTGTTTTGATAAGAGCCCTGCCGTCTATGCCTGAGACAGTCTCATAGTTAGCTGATCTATTCAGACCATTAAAGTGGTGGTACGGTAAGTATGTTTATCTGAAAATTTACCCAGAACTTTGTGAGGTCCAAGAGGGAGGCTGGGTGGCCGCTCTGTGTGCGAATTTCTGCATCATCATGAGAGGGATGACACAGTGTGTTTCCTTATCGTGTCTTGTGATGACTTAGAGTTACTGGTAGATCCAACTCTTGCCTGATTTAGATGACAATTTTTCCCAATTTGGGGGGATACAAAAAATGGAAGATGGAAGCAGGTGAATAATTAATTTTTATTTCCTAAAAGTATGAATAGAAGTACTGAAGAATAGTTATTTAGAATCAAAATATAACGTGCCCAAATTTCAAATGAATTAGCATTTATGAACCAAAGTAGACACACCCACAACTTCATATTTCCAGGCAAACTGGTTTCCTGGAACTTGTGATAGAACATTAAGGCAAAAGGAAACTTAGAGATCAGATTCTCTGATTTTTTTTTCTCAGATAGTAAACTGAGTCCCAGAAAGTAGAGAAAAGTGACATCATCTAATCAAATTAACAACAATAAACATAGAACTCAGATCTCTTGATTCCCATTTTATTCTTTTCCCACATCCCTTGGGCAAGCCCCAGGTCAATGGGCTGGACAGTGTTTCTTTCTACGAACCCTCCTTTCTCTCTATTCTATATTCCCCTTTTGACATTTCCTCTCCCCCAATGCACACAACCTTCTTTCTAAATCAGTTTCTGACAGCCAAGACTCTCCTGCCACAAGACCGTCAAAGCCAGAGCTGGACTTATGCATAAACCAGCATGTCCAAGTGCCTAGTGCTGCTCTCCCCACTGCAAGCACTAACTCTTTCAGTCTTCACAAAAACCAGTGAGGTGTCATGTTTTCATCTTATAGGCTAACCGATTGGCGCTCAGAGAACAGTGTTCTTCGCCCTGGGTCACAGGACTAGAAAGCAGTAGGGCCAGGACTTAAATTAGATCTATCTAGTTCCAGAGAGAGTTATTGCCCCTGCAGCACAGCCCTCACCGTGGGAAAGGGAGTGCGACACTTTAAATTAATCCCAACGGGTAATTTCTTCCTGGTTCTGTTACTGGAAGAGATGGCACTGTGATCCTGGACTACTGAACTTTTCTACAACCCTGAACTACATACCAAGTGGTAAGAATTAGGGCAAGTCACTTTTCGCCAGCTCAGATAGGGTAAGTGGTAACGCCTCCCTAACAGAGTTGTGAAAATCAGCGATGAAGCTAGATAAGGCTGGAGCACACACCAAGTAGTCTGTCAAGGGTTGTATGACTATCCATTGTAGGTTTCAATAAGTGACTCATGCTTTTCTTAATCCAGATGTAATTATGATATTATTTACATTATTTTATTGTAAGCCTTCTCAAATACATTGATCAAATGGGTACTCTATGTATAATACATCAATGATTAAAATATTTTATTGGATTTTTATATCTGTACTTTTAGCAAAAGAAAGATGATCTATAGCTTATAATGTTATCATCTCATTCCTTTCATCTAGACAAAAAAATTATTGTCATTTTAAAAAGCATTTATTGAAGCCTAGGCACAGTGGCGCACCCCCGTAATCCTTGGATCTGGTGGGCTTCGGCAGGAGGATCACTGCAGGTTTGAGGCCCTCCTGGGCAATATAGTGAGTTCAAGGACAGCCTGGAATACGTGGTGAGACCACTGAGCACATGCGAGGGACTACACTAATTCTAGTCCCCATCATCTCATTTGTTTTCCAAGAGGTAAATATTACTGTTATTTCCACTGTATCAATGAGGAAACCAAAGCCCAAAGTGTCAGAGTACCTTCACTAAGGTCACATAACTGTTAAAGTGAAAAGACAATTTGTAATTGAATAAATAGCACTCGATATTGCCTTATATCACCTCTATCAAAATAAAGCCTTTCAAAAGGCTTTGAGGGGCTTCCAATCAAAATATCCAGCACAAATGAATTCGTGTGTGTGTGTGTGTGTGTGTGTGTGTATGTGTGTGAGAGAGCAGAAATGAATAACAAAACTTAATCTAATGGAAGAGAATATAGCTCTGCCTTCCTTTTCCTTTAGAGAGATGCTTGCACAGTTACTAACTGAAGTCATTTTCAAAAATGAATGATCACTCATGATATGTAAGGACAAGGGTTCACCTTTGGACAACACAGAACGCATAGTCATAGAGCCTCTATCTTGGACCTCATGAACTTCGGGATAAATTTTTAGATAAATAAACTTAAATTATTTTATGTAAACAATTTACACTCAGTAAATTGCCTCTGGGGTGTGCTAAAAAAAAATTGGCCTTTATCCAAACTGCCCTTTTATGAAGCTGCTTAAGGAGAAGAATAAAGAAGAACATACAGTTTGGGGGAATATGAAAATAGGATTTAGAGCAGAATATGAATTACTCAAAGTGGTCAAGACTTTGGGACATAGAATACTTTTATCTTCAGTGGAACTTTGAGCTCTTTACAAAAAAAAAAATCCAATGTCCTGAAAGCTAAATAAAGCAAACTGGGCCTCTAATTCCCCAAGGTTCAGATTAAGAGCCCAGCTCTTCTGTGGAGGAGGAACCAGAGACTGGATTTCCATTATAAATAACCCCAGAGTTTAGTCAATAGCAATTTCTTTTGAAGCCCTTTAAGAAACCTGGGATGAGTCCAGAAAGAAGGTGCCCAGGAGGCCAAGCCAGAAGAGTCAAAAGTATCTGCAGCTGATTTCATTTTGTACAGTACTTACTGCTGCAAATCACAGCAAAGCAGCAGCCGAAGCAACCTCAAGCTGGAGGGCCCCATGATCAAAATGTCTCTTCTCTACCCTGCGGGCCACAGCTGTTCGCGTCTCTCTTGCACCACGTTTGCATCCCCTTACCCCAACCTCAGAGAACAAAAAGACTCTTCGAATCAGAAAATATGAAACTTCCATCCCAGCCCATCCAAGTGCTAGCCATGGCCACAAACAAATTATCTGATCTTTCCGTGTGAATTTCTTCACTAGTAAAACAGGCCTCTTCTCTACCAGGAAGCCTTCTTCACAGGGCTACTCAGTCACTCACATGATATGATGGATATTAAAACAAACTGGGAGGCAATCAAGTTTCCCAAGCAGGAAAGAATAAATTACCTAAAATCTGAAAGGTGAGAATGCAGATGTACACGCCCATCCACAGTTGAAAACAAAATGAAACTAGAGAATGATGCAGATAAATCCGACAGAACACTCCTGGCCCATATGGAATGGAACCCAAATTCCTACTTTTTGTAGGACTCTCCAAGATATGTTCAACCTTTTTCTCTGGAATTTCTTAATCTATCCATTTGTGTTTCTTGAATTCCTGTCACTTTAATTGCCCAGTGACTCAGAAGTGCAGAATATGGGCTTGCTCATTAGTCCTTCCATTTCTTTCTTGCCTATTTCTACTTCCTGGAATACCTGTCCCCTACATGGCTGCATGTCCCAACTTGCCCCAGTGCAGCCTCCTCCAAAAAAGGGAGCTTTCCCTGATTCCCCTGTTGTACATCATCTGAGCTCCTCTTGCGTTTTTACTCGTATTTCGTATCCTAATAATTTATCGTCTTGCGAGTTTGTTTCTTTGACAATGAGGATTACGTCTGATTTGCCTTGGTTTTACTTACCAAGCAATGAGAGCAGCTAACTGATAAAATTTAGTGAGCACTTAACATGTGTAATCTTTAATCCTGGCATTTAGCGGTGGAGGAAGGATGGGCTCAAAGAGGTTGAGAAGGCTACTCAAATTCACAGCTATTAGGTGGAGAAATCAAGTTGGAAGCCAGGGATTTCCAGTCCCAATTCTTAAATCTTAACACCTGTGTCTCCAAGTGCTCACTCAATGTTTACTAGCTGAATGAATGATCAAAGGGATGAATGCAGAAAGTGTGAGTCTTCAGCCCCTTCCAGGCAGTGGCCACTCAGTGGATATCTGCTGAGTTCATGACAGAAGGAATTAGTACCCCAGCGGATGTCTGGGAAATTGCAGAGTCCAGAAAGTCCTCAAAGGGGAGTCATCCGATCCACATTCATTAGCAAGCTGCTATGTACCAGACAGATGGTATAGGAATAAAGAATAAATCAGACAGGAGTCCTATTCTTTGGGGGCCTTATGTTTCAGCAAGATGGGAATTAATCGGTGTTTTTCAAGTCTAGGAAGGAGTAGATATTGTTGGCATAATAAATATTATTCAAGCTCAGGAATAATGAACAAAACACTCAGAGGGGACTGGTAAAGGAAGCCTAGTTCTGAGCGTGAATAAGCTTCCCCTGAAAGAGGAAATTGAGCTGAAGTTCATGAAGAACAAATAGATGACTCACCCGCCAAAATAGGAAGCTCTATCTGGTAAAGAAGGTGGTGGTGCTGGGGTGGCAGAAACCACAAAGATCCTACTCAAACCCTTAACACATAGTGGGCTTCACTCTTGCTCCATGGGCTGCTACCTGGGCACGACCTGGCCCCGGCCAGGGTGGTTAGAGGCAGTGCCACATTGTGTTCGGAGGCCGCAGGCCCTGGAGTCACTACTTCACTCTGAACAAAGGCTCCCTCATGCAGCAGCCAGGTCAGCTTGGGTGATTGTCAAAATGGAGACAATAAGTTTCTCTTTCATGGAGCTAATTGTGTGACTGAAGAGTTAATACCTTTGAAATGCCTGGCTTGTAGTAAAAACTATAGTAAATACTCATTAAAAGTTAGGTACTTTTAAACTGAGAATGGCGGTGCTGGCCTGTAATCCCAGCACTTAGGAGGCTGAAGCAGGAGGATCAAAGAGTTGAAGGGCAGTCTGGACCATATAGTGAGACCTTGTCTCAAACAAACAAAGTTAGCTACTTTTATTTTGCTTCTATCCCAGACTCTGTATTGTTTAAATGAAGTATCCTTAGTGAATTTTAGGAAAAAAAAAAAGTTTACATTTCTTTTGGATATAAAATAAGAGCACAATTCACACATGTTACATTTTATGGCAACTTTACTGACAAGATGAAAATTCTTCCATCGACCCAGAAAGGGGCTTCTGTGAACCGCCATATAATATAATTGTCCTCTGCAGCAGAACTCCAAGCGGACCATTATGTTCTGTGTTTATGGCCTTCCACTCCAGACTTTAAGAGCAGTCGTAGAACTATTCTACTAAAATCACACGGTTACATTTTATTTTACTTAGAAGACCATTGAACCTATCAGAGCCATGATCTGCTTTTGCTGTGTAAAAATACTACTTTAACCACAAAAGTAGATATTTCTTTATTAAGGCAAATCTGATTTGATTCTTGTTTAAAACATGGATTTAAAATATCAAAATGATTTTTATTCAGAGTTTATAACTAAATGCTAGACCTAGCTCTACTGCAAAAACAAAACCAAACAAAAACATAAAATTGTTCTGATTTTAAATTCTAAAGATAGGTATTTAATATAAACATGTTTTAATAGAAACGATAAGTTTTTTAAATTATAAACAATTACTTTCAGAATATTACTATTCTATTTATTTATTTATGTTCGTACATCACATATTGCATCTTACTACCAGATGCTAGGATCTTAGTTTGTCTTATTTCCTATAAGATGCATTAAGTATGAAGAACACAACCATAAACGTGGAAGATACTGCCAAAATTGACTGACACGATGTCTAAATCAAGCAACTTGTAAAAAGATAGCAAATTTACTCCACACACAGCAACAAGCATATAAAATGTGTGGGGGTTGTTGATGACCGGGGCACAGAGTAAGTAGGTCTGAGATAATCTAGGGAAGATGGGAGCCTTGGTGGAGATCGGATAGGCTCTAGAGCCGGGAAGACCAGGCTCTGGATCTTAGCTCTGCTGCACTGATCATGTGTCTTCTGAACCTCAGCTTATTCACCTGAAAAGCAATCACTCTACCTTGAAGGTTACATACAGATCATTAGAAAGATGAGAGATAGTAATATGTGGGAAATGCCCAGAACATAGTACGTGCTCAATAACCAGCAGTTCTTATGATGGAGATAATTTTTGTATACTTGCATGAAGATATACAGTGTTTGCTACTCATTTGTTTGTTGCTTATTGATATTTGAAGAGGCTTGCTAACAGTCCATACTTCATAAGGTTGCCACCTGTGAAGCCAAGAAAAGGTAGCTCCGTTTTCTATTCCATAAAATTTTCTATAGATCCTGCTGGAAAGTAAATTAGTGAGACTATCACACTTTACACCGGCTCAGCATATTATAGCAGAGAATGAAGAGTAGGGTTGGGCTACATGCTTCAGTTCTGGCTTCATCTCAGGAGGGGTCTGCGACTTTCAATCGAAGGCCAATCCTTTCTGAGCTACAGTTTTCTCGTATTAAGATGAGAAAATCAGTTACAATTTCTTCTGGGAAACTTCCAGTTCCAAAATTATATTTGGAAACACATTCTATGGTTTTCTGACTTAAACATAGGTTCAAGATTAGGGAAAGGAAAAAAACCCAATAAAAATGCTGAGTGGGGCTGGGAGATTTTAATTGTCTATCTCATGTCCCAGAATGTATGAATTTGGCTTGATTTTCACATAAATCTTTAAAAGCTAAAATCAAAGCAAGTCGAGCATAGCTCCTTTCCCCATGACCAAGATTAGCTTCCCGTACAAGCCTTTGCCATCAGTACCTACATCTTCTTTTGTGAATATTTCTCTAGTCCTGGCAATAGAGAATTAACAGGTGCAGCAGATTGCTTTCCCTGTTCGTCCTGCGGACCACGGACTTAGGCACAGGTTGGGAGCTGAGGTACAGTCTTTAGTCATGGACCCTATTTGTATCCACTGAACTCACCAACCACACATAGCCCCAAATATCCTTAGTAAGTGATTCCTCACTGTGATGAAGCCTTTCCTGTAATTAAGCCAGTAAGTAAGCCCAAATTTAAACTGTCCCACTTCTAAATACAGCCAACCATCAAATGGGCCACCTTGGGAGGTTGAAAGTGCTCTGTTCTAGAGATGTTGAAGAAAAAGCTGAACAGACGTTTTGGTAAAGGAGTTGTATTGGAGATTCAAATGTGAAATAATCTCTTACATCCCTCTAAACTCAACAGTTTTATGGTTCTCTCTTACCGGGCCAATTCTCATGATGCAAATAATGGGTTTTATATTTAGATTTTTAAAAATGAGTTGTCCAATTCTGTTGGAGAGAATGCAACTCTGCACATGGGCTACGTGAGTCTTTTCATACTGACGCCACCAGTATTCCAAGAATCTGAGCCACGGAGCTCAGAGTAATACAACTTGATTAAATATAAGTGGCAGCATTGTGGGGGGAGGGAGAGTTCAGAGGCACCTGACATGCCCAAACCTGGACTTGGCAAATAGGAGGGGAAGGATCACCTTATTGGTATTTGCTGTGGTACCTGACAATTACCTGCCTGCTCACTTCTCCCTGGATCCTCTGAGGTTCCTTGTATCCTGCTTGGTTTGTGCCCGGCTCAGTGCCTGCGGCTCCCCGGATTGTTCTATAGCTTAATCCAGTTCTTTTCTTGGCACGCTTCCTGATCCAACTCAGAAGTTAAAAGGTTGCACTTCCTTAAAATACAGTATTTCCCAATAGAACCCGAACAAATCAACCAATTCATATAATTACTCCTGTAGTGCTCAGGGCTCAATGCTGGGGAACGACCCCTGGCTTTGTTTTGTATGAGACTGGTCTTCCCTTGATCCAGCTGAGGCTCAACGGTGAGAAAGGAGGTTCGTGAGTGTGTCTGAAACACAACAGGGACAAAACTGTGGCAAATCGCCACAGCCGTACAAAAGGCGGCGTTTGCAGCATCTCTCTGTGACTGGTAAGGCTGTTGAGTCGCAGTTTGAAATTGCGGGGTGTGGAGAATGACTCAGGAGTTCAAGAATGGCACAGCGAAGGAGTTCCCAAAGACGATTCTTGCCCTAGCTCTTGCTGCTTTGGCTCTTTAAGATGCCTCACGTGCCCTGGATCCCCATGCCTTCGCTTGGGTAGGTGCTGATTTGCTGGCTGGGTTGTGGAGCATCCCCAGCGGGCATGGCAGTTGAGTATGTGTGTGGATCAAGAACGGTTCAGAATCGTTACAGGGTTCCCCTGGCTTCAGGCTGAACCCACGATGGGGAAGAGAGACCCATCCCTGGAAGGGCTGTGCAAGCAAGGCCAGGTCCGTGCTTGTTAACGCAGGGCAGGGTGTGGAAGCCTGGCTTGCTCAGTCTCAGAACCACGAGTGGGTGGTACCATCACTAGTTGGAGCGCAGCGTTCATGTTTCTGCTTCTGCTTGCTCCTGTCTGGGGTTGCTGTGACCTTCTCTCTTTGAAGGAAACTGTTTGGCTGCAAACTAAAGTCTCATTAGCCACCATCCTTCCAAAGAATACAACGTTCTCTCTCTCTTTCCACCCCTTTTCCTGTTCCTCTGCTCTTTGTTTTCGGTTGTTTAGCTATAGTACACGTTCAAGCAGGGGACTTAAATGTTTGAGGTAGTCAGTAGAAAAGCCCAAACGTAAGATCTTTGGATCTGTTGGTGACAAAAAGGAAGCGATACTGACCACTGGTTGAATGGGGACATCAAAGAGAAATCTGTGTTCTGTTCCCTTCGGTGTGGCTAGGATTTTTTTTTTTTCCTCCATGAAGAGGATTAAATAACAGAGCTTTCCAGGAAAAGAATAACTTTTTTTTCCGTCCTCCCACCTTGCTTTCAAACCATTCAGAAATACGAACATTAGATAGCTGGCAACCAATTTCATTATGCAGAGAACACTAGTTTCATTGAGAATTAATTCTAGACATACAGTTGATTCAAGTGATAATATTAAAGTGTTTTTATATTCACTCTGTTGGCCTCCAAATAATACAGTAGGTTTGAAAGTACAAGTATGAATATTACCCCAGTGTTTTTATGGAAGAAATCAGAGATAAAAAGTGAAAAGCCTTGCCTAGAGCTGTAAAACTGATAGATAGAAGCATTAAAATATACACTTTATTTTTTTGACTTACTGTGTTTTTATGCATACTTTCTGCTACTTCTCATGCAACAATCTTTTCAGAGTAAATCCTCAGATTGCAGATGTTCACGAAGTTACTAAAAAGCTGAAGAAAAAATGGTATTTGAAAAGGTCATGGCCTCATCTTTCTTTCTCTACTATATCTGAGTATCAAGAGCAAGGATTAGTATTTTTCTAAGACAGCTTTGAAAATCCACTGGCTCACAATTACTTGGCTTATGCCAGCAATAAAACCCTGTGGATCAAAACCACACTTCAGAAAATATTTCTTGGTTCATTTCTTATTTTAGCTGAGTGGCCAGTTATTTGTAAGCTTGACTGGTAGGAGGGTCTTCTGGAACGACGACCAGTTTTACAAGCTTTCTGTTGAGACTCAGCGAGTAACTTGAGGCAAGCTCTTCTCCGTTAGGAATGGGACTGAGGAGAGACAGGGCACGCGCTGAGCCTACCGTCCAGCTGCCCAGCACAGTCTACTCTTTGGTCCTCTCTTGAATCACCACAGGAATCCTGAGGCAAGAAGTGATGGTTGGTGATCAGAACGCTGCTATGAGCACTCCAGGGTTTTGAAGAAAGCAGATTGACCTAGTGTACATGCCTAGGACAGAAATTTTCCAGTTCCTACCAAATAAGGCTAAGATTAAGGGCCATTTCTCCCCTCTTCTCTCGATCATTCTCGGCATCATAAAATCAACCATGAGTGTGACTTCAGAGAGATCAAGGTATGGTGGAGAGCACAAAGCTAGGAGTCTTAAGTCCTGGGTTCTCTCCAGCTCTGTGTGATCTCTGACTTTTTTTTTTTTTTTTGTGGTGCCGGGGATCAAACTCAGGGCCTTGTGCTTGCAAGGCAGGCACTCTAATCACTGAGCTAAATGATCTCTGACTTTTGGGCATCGTTTATCAAATGAGGAGCTGGACTACGCAGCCTTTGACATTTCAGAACCAGATACTCTCTGATTTCACCTACCTCGTTTCTTCCTCATAATTAACTTTATAACTGCAGTGTCTCCAATACATTGAGGGGTTTTTTTAGAAGAAAGAAGTATTACATAAAGTAAGAAAAGAACGAATATTAAATACTGACAGACAAATTTCTGGTTTAAATACCTGTTTGATGTATAAAATTAGAAAGCAAGTAAATGAAAGTAAAAATAAAATCTTTCATAATCTCATCATTCAGAGCCATCCATTCTGACCATTTGGGTGAGATTCATTCCAGCATTTCACGTATACACACATTTATTAATACTTTCTCACTGATATTTCACTGTACTTTTTAGAACTTATCCCCACATGCCTTTGACCTTATATCAGTTATGTAAGATCTCATTCCTACAATGGGTCCCTGATTCCATATCACTTGTGGTTCCACTTTCTTGATTGAATCTCCCAAAACCTGTCAGGTCTGATTGGCAGTGGCCTCTTCATCTAGATATCCCAGGACAGGTTTTTGAAACATTGGATAGTATGTTCAAAAACAGCTTCAGGGTTTTAAAAAAAATCCACTCATTTATTATTACATTTAGCATTTATTGAACACACACTCTACATGTCCAACACCATGCAAGATAATTTACACGTATAATAATATGACTTAATCTCGACTGCCCGGGGGTAAATATATCATTGTTCCCATTTACGGATGAGGAAACTGGGGTTTAGGCAAGTCACTTGGGCCAAAGTTACTAGCTAATAAGTGGCAAAATCATGATTCAAACACAAGCAATTTGGTTCCAGAGTCCACGCTCCGGATTCAAAGTTGACTTAGTCCGTTAAGAAGGGCAAGGCATCTGTGAAAACAAAATTTAGATCCTGTCCAAACTCTCAATGGTCTTCCAATTCAGAGAGTATAACAGGAAGGTCTTCCAGTCCCCTGTGAGATGCACATAATGAAGTCGTCTCTGTCCTGATCACCCACTACTCTGCCCTCCGTCTGCTCCTCCCGGCACTCCAGGCACTCTCTGGCTCAGGGCCTGGGCACTTGCACTTCCCTCTGCTCAGATGTCCAGACTGTTTCCTCCTCCACCGTTTTTCAGTCTTTCACCCCATGTCCCCTGCTCAGTGAGGCCTTTCCTAGCCATCCTTTCCCAAGTTGCATCTTTCCTCTCATGAATGTCCATTCCTCTCCCCTGTGTTTTGTTTCTATTTCAGCATTTATTGCTATCGAGAATACTGCACATATTTACTGTTGAGTTTATTACTACTTCTCCTTCCTAGAAGAGAATTCCACAGAGCAAATGGAACTCAATACCAGGCAGCTAGCAAATGTTCGACTGAAGAACTAGGTGGAGGGGCTGGCCAAAGGCCTCTCGGAGGAACCCGAGTTTGAGCTACACTCCCTGACACAGAGAAGCTCTGAGAAAACAAGCTGAGACAGTGGAGTAGAGCAGGACTAGGCTCACCGTTCTCCATCATTGTTTGTCTGCCAGATTTTATATCTTCCGCAATACCATTGACTGTCACTTAGAAGGTGACAAAAATCTCGTGGCTGTTGATACACTAGAAAGCTCACGGGTAGAACTTGGAGTCATACGCCTGAATCTAGAGTTGAGACCCTAGGCTGGCCACTTCACCTCTCTCACCCTCAGCTCTCTCATCTGTGAAAAAAGGATAACCACACTGGCTAGCAGTTCTCACGGGCCTGTTGTGAAGATCAAATGAGGTAACAAATGGAAAAGTGCGTCACTCTCTGACTTGGACGATTGTAGTGGAGATTAGTAAAAGCATGAGCGTATCAATGAAATCATTGCAGATTATCTACCTCAATGCTAAGAAAAGGAGGATGAAAGGTACCAAATCAGTGATTAATTTAAAAATCCTTCCTTTGGCTTTTGAATATGGGAGTGACATGGGAAGAGAGATTGAAAGATGTATCTTCCTGAGGATAAGTTACTATTTATTCCCTGTGCACAAATTCTGGGGATTATTTTTTCTCCTTTCATCTTTATGTACCTTTCTAATTTAGCCTTTAGGATCCCCTTCCTTAGAGATAAGATGACCCGGGATGAGACAGGTTAAATAACTTGCCTACACTCACATGGGTATTTGAGGTCAGAGTGAGAGGAAGCCGTCTTTGTTTCAAGGTCTGATGCTTTTTCCCTAAATTGCCTTTCCAGAGACATTGGTGCAAACAGTTAAGCAGTAATGGGCTACCTCAGTGGCCTGATTATGGGCAAGTGAGTAACATACAAGTCTACAGTGTAAACCAAGGTAGACAATAGACTGAGCTATTAGATATAATTGTAAAAGTGAAAGGAACGTCAGTGTATAACCAAACCCATGAATCCAACCCCTCTCAGGCCACTGATTTAGACCATGAGTATTTTCTCCTAGCAGTGGATGAAAAACAATGTAGGAGAAACTAGCTTAAATTAAATTTAAATTTGCAGTAAGAGAATAAGAATAATACAGCTGGGAGCAATGGCTGCAGGTCTTTCTAAGCATCAGAAATTTTTAAACCAGTGGTATAACACGTGATAAGATATTTTTAGACGACTGGCAGTCCCAGTCTAGATTTTAGCTTACTGGTGATATTTTACAGCTATTTACCAGCTGCCTGGTACATAATAAAAGTTCACTGAATATATATAGGCCTATGTCTGACATGTATGATAATGGTATGGCTTTGGTAACCACATGAGTTAATTTAGAGGGATGATGGATATACAGATGGGGGTACGCCGAGCCCAGATATCAGAGAAATGCCTTCCAAATATCCTGTAACTATGTATAGGATGCTCACAGGGTACTGTTTTTTTAAATTTGTGCTGGCGGAAGGAAATGGGAGGCATATCTCCTTGTATTGGCCTCAGATAACCATAAGAAACACATATGGACAATCTTAAGTAAGTGATTTTTGTAGTTAAGAACCACATATATTCAGAGAATGGAGGACCATTTTCTTTTGTGTGTGACTCACCAATTATAGAGTGTTAGGGGTGAAAGAGGACTGCGTCATTGGGAGCATTTAGCCATTTTAGATTACAAAATTGAACAGCACAAAGGAGGGTTACACAGTGACTGATTTAAAAACAAAACAAAAACAAAAACATTCCCTCCCTAGCTGCCACTATTTTCAGTAGGTGCTATGGAAACCCTCAGATACAGGTCTTTGCTAAGAGTCAGATAGCTTGGTGAGATTTTAACCTTGGTTTGAACGCCCCTCTTCTACTTGTTGGCCCTTTGACCAGGGAGGCTATTCACATTTGCAACCTCTGGCTCCTTACTTAAAAAATGAAGCTACGTGCCTCATATGTCTCCTGTCAGAAAAAAATGAGATTGTGTTGTAAATGCTCAGCAGAGTGAGTCCCCTAGTATTTCTCAGTGTTTCACCCCTGCCCCCTAAATAACATTCCTTGGACGCCTCACTTCCAAGCACCTTGAACAGTGCAAGAACCTTGGGCAAGGCTCACACTGCCTCTTCCCTTCTCCTTGCCTATCACTTTCAGGTCTTGGCCAGATGATCTGCAAGTTTCTATTAAACAAGTCTATCTAGGTTTATTTTTTACCCAAAGACAAGGATAGCTGGGAGGTATATAAAACAGTGTAGTCTCTAGACATTGATGTTTACAGGCCATTTGCTGCACTTCACTACCTTTAATCCTCAGAAGAATGTCTGCATGGTAGGAGTTGCTATTGCCTCTTACTGATGAGCACACCAAGGTGAGAAGTGCAGAGGGAAATAATCACACCGTCTATGGTTTAGTAGCTGGGATACAGGGAAGACTTTTTCAAGAGTCTCTTTCCAAACAGCACTCAAGATGAGGTCTTCATTATCCCCCTGGCCTTGAAAATAACGAATACACTTCCCAGTTTTCACTCCACCCATTCTCCCTCCTCTTCCACTCATCTAAAAGCTTCGGTTATCTTTTTTTTTTTTTTTTTTGTGCTGGGGATCGAACTCAGGGCCTTGTGCTTGCGAGGCAAGCGCTTTACCGCTGAGCTAAATCCCCAACCCAAACTTCGGTTATCTTATCTTTTGTTTTGTTGTCTCTCTTAAATGTTATTCTGGGCTGAGGTCAAATCTGGACGAAAACAGGGACTGATCACAAAGTCTCCCATACCTTCTTCCCAGATTTAACATGCACAAACAAAGCTGATGCTCAGGAATCCTGTCCTGGATGCCCCTGGGGCTAGCTGTGAATTTTTACCCAGCTCTTACTTGATTGTCATTCTTTAGCATTTGACGTACTTGCCACTGGATCCATGATAGAGCAAGGCCCTTTCTTTAGACACTGATTTATAATCTTCCCGGAGGGTCCAGAACTGTGCCCTACACAGTGTGTGCTCGCTGAGCTGGACATGGTGTTGCTGCCAATGCCATCCAGGATTGCATCAAACGTTTTAGTAATTGCTCTGAATTGCAGGCCAGGCTGGGGTATTACAGCCAGGCTGATTCCTAGCCTTCCCTACGTAGAACAAAGCCCAGTTTCAACTAATTCCTAATAATGCAATTAAATTTTTGGAAACAGAAGCCTGGTTTCATATTTAAATGTTGACTTTCACCACGCAGCAAAAGTTGGCCAACTGCAAGAGTGACTGGGAGTTTTTGGCAAAGATATGAATTGGTATTTTCCATTGTCAGAGAGGCTACATGTGCTAATACACAAGTATACTCCATCCCTGGGGGTTTTTAGGCACCAAAGAGCAGGCATACCCCACAGCTGAAAACTGACATACCTCATAGGGAAGCACTAGGATTCTCAAAAAAAGAGGTCAAATGGCTGCGGAGTTGAACTATTTCCCCTTTCGAAATGTAATACCACCTACCTCTCAAGGCTTTTGTGGGGATGAAATTATAATACCTATGAAAAGGATAGCACTGTGCTTTGCTCAGATTGGGGAGCAAAGAATGCGCTTAATTGTTAGTACTGTGTGCAAGAAATGACACTAGTAGGAAGTTAAACAAAGTCAAACAAAGTTAAATGCCGGGGTTTGGATCCTTTCTCCACAGCTAAACAGCTCACTGGTCTCAATAAAATACTAAAGCATTAATAGGTATATGCCCAATCTCTGTGCCATTTTCTCACCTCCTCTCTTTTTCTGAAATACCCTCCCTCCCCACACTCCCTCTCCTCTCCCTGCTCGTTGAAGCTGTGCTCTTCATTCCTAAAGTGGTGGACCATACCGGCTAAGAACAATGACTGGATTACATCCCAGCTCTGCTCTGAGTGCTTTGATCTTGGGTAAGTCCCGTGCACTTCACTTTACAGTCTGTAAAATGGGGATCCACATTTGAATGTCAGATTTTATAACACACCCATATTACGAGATTGTTGTAATAATGAAGTAAATTAACAAATAGAAAGTACTTAGAACAGTATATACTAAGTAATATATAAATTGTGAGTTTCCTATTCTTTCAAAGCTATGTTATTTCAGGGCTATGTTCATTATTTTACATTATGTTATTATTTTATTCAAATACCACACCTCCTCAACTCTTCATCTAAAACAATATACTTTGGTTATATTCAACCAAAGTATACTTTGAATATAACCAAAGTATATTGCTGGCAGTGCTGGCAGCCATTGCTTGTGTGCCTGCTTAAACCTTCCTTCTGCACTAGCCTTAGATTGCTGTGGGACAGAGACTTCCTCTTTTACCTCTGGACACATTAAATATTTGTCGAATTGGATGGAAGGTATGCAAATGTACAGACGTAAATAAATCTTCACATATTGGAGATATGTAAACTAATACCATCCGTATCGTAACTATATTTTTTATTGAACAGAATTACCACCTTTTGCAGTATACCCAACATGGGTGGTGGTCAGGGCTGGAATCCCACCACTCTAGGAGACTGAGGCAGAAGGTTCACAAGTTCAAGTCCAGCCAGAGTGGCTTAGCAAGACTCTGACTCAAAACAAAAAGCAAAAAAGGGCTGGGGAGGTAGCTTGGTGAAAAGGCCCTTCATTCAACCTCCAGTACCACAAGACAGAAAAGGAGAGACAGAATGAGAGGAGAGGGAGACAGAGAGAGAGAGACAGAGACAGAGAGAGACTATAAAATGGGGGGTAGGATGGTACCACGAACCACATCTACAGAAGTGCAGCTCATACGAAGGCCTTACCGTCTCAAGCACTTTGATGTCAAATGTCAGGAATGCATTAGGAAATGAAAAAAGCCCTGGCCTTGGCAAGGGGAAACCTACTCCAATCAGCACCACTTCTACCAGTGACTTTACTTAAGTTCCATTTGCATTACACATTGAGAAACAAGTTAAACTAGAGTATTTCTAAGAGCCATTTCACCTTCACTGTTTTTCAGTTCTTTTTTTATTGATACTGGTCTGCTACAGAAAAGGGTTCTCTTGCCTAGCTTCAAACACTGCCTCTGTGCTGACGAATCCCACATTTACGTCTCCAAACTGCCACCTCTTGAATTAAGGTGATGAGTACCCACCTGAGAGGTGCCTTGATAGCTACCTCAGTCCCAAACATCGGTCTCAAACACACCATGTTCAAAACTGAGTTTGGAACAACTACTTCCTCCAAAAGAAAGATTTTCTTTTGCTCTGATATTAAATTGGCGAATGCAAACATATCCAGCGAGCTTCCCAATCTAGAAACTTGGGATTCATTTTTGATATCTGTCTCTCCTCCATTCACTGCTGTTCAATCTGATTACTGTGTGTGTATTTTTGTTCCTTTGATTTTTGGTCATAGGGACTGAAGATACTAAGCTACATCCCTACACTTTTTTTGTTTTGTTTTGTTTTGTTTTTTGAGACAGGGTCTCACTAAGTTGCTAAATTTCCCATACGGGGCTCAAACTTGCTGCGATTGTCTTGCCTCAGTGTCCCAGGGTGCTGGGATTACAGGCGTGCCCCACCATGCCCAGCTTGATCTATTGTTAAAGCTTGTCAATTTCAACTTCAAAGCACGTCTCAAATCTTTCTGCACCCACCACCTACACTGCCACCTCCCTGGCGCGAACTACTTAATCTCTCACCAGTGCTTCTACAAGTCTCTTAAAGAACCTCCTCTTGCCCTTTCCTTCCATTTAATAGGGAGGTTGGTTTCCTTAAAACATAAATCAGATGGTGTCACTACCCTGCATAAAAACCTTCAATGATTTCATGGTGCACTTAGAACAGACTACAAACTCCCACCCTGGTCTGTGAAGAGCTATGTGATGTAGCCCCCGGTTCTCTCCCCAACTTTATCTTCTAAGATGCTGGCTTCTTTCAGGTCATTGAATATTCCATAGTTTTATTCCCTTTGAAACTGTTGCTTGACCTCTGTTCCTTCTGCTTGGCACACATTTCCCGTCACTCTTGGCCTGGTTAACCCATTTTCCTCTTTTAAACCTCAGCTTCAAGTTGACTTTATACACCTGGGTAAATCCGTCCTTTCCCAGTTTCATAGCACCTTATTTATCACCTGTATTTCGGTTATCATCATTTATAATCAGATACCCTTCTGTGGATGTACTTGTGCAAGGCACATCTGCTCATCTAGAAATATAAACTCCTTTAGGAGTGAGTCTCTACTTTTTTTTTTGTTTTGTATATGTAAAGTCTAGCTCAAAGCTTAGCACCAGGGTAAGTGCTCAATTCATAATTGGTTGTTAAAGTTAGTAAGACCTGAAGACATGAACACATGCTTACTTCACACTGAAAAAGTACGACCTAATAGTTGATAAAATAAGGAAATATAGTTGCGTATGTCCTAGTTCTCCACATTTTTCAGTTCTAAGCCCTTGAATCTTACAATGCTCCTCAATTCTTTTACTGCACTGTCCCAGGGCTCAGGGTTATGAAGGGAAGCATCTTGGTGTGCTATTTCCCTTGCCTTATTCCTTCCAGAAATACTTAGCTTTGTGCAGGAATGTGGCTTCCACAGGTGTTATTGGGTGAGAGGTGCCGGAATCAGGAGGAGCGTAAAGGAAAAGAAAAGCGGGGTGGGGGGTAACCATGTGGGGACTGTGGACATTGCTTGGGATTCTTGGTTTTGTCCTAGCTCACCCACTCTGCAGTGAGTCCAAGATTACAGTTTTGAAGTCATATATATATCAGTATTTTCTCCCTGCCACCTGTAAGAATCCAAAAATAAATGAGCTTGGAGCTGGGAAAACTGGCCGGTATGAGCAGGTGGGCTGCCAGTTCTGGGTGACCCCTTGCCACCACGGCCACCACCAGCCTCTTTAGAACTTGGTGTGCACCTATGCCCATGGAGCCCACTCTAGTTCCTGTTCCATTTAGGTGCCTACTGACATAGACTACAGAAAGCACGAGAGGAGCGTTTAAGTAGTTATTCTTTTATCTTTTTAACTCGAACAAACATCTACTGTTTCATGTGCTTGCTTGTCGTTTCATTCGGTTATGAGGGCAAAGCCCTCACTCCTTCCAGCACGAATGCTCCCGTTTTCTTCCTCCCTGCGAAGGCCGGCTCGCTTCTAATCTCATTTCATGTTCATGGGACCCACTCGCATTTGCTGCAGATGTAGGAGGGATTCATTTTGACAATTCAACCATCACCTCATTTGCTTAAAATCTTTATAAAAAGTCATCTTGTTGATCCTAGAAAACAGCCCTAATAAATTTGGATTTTGCTTATACTGTTTTCTGAGACTAAAGTTAGCTCAAAAAAACTGATTTATTTTCCCATTTGGGTATAGGAGAGGGGTGGGGAAGAGCTAAGGTAGAATGAGGAGGAAGAAAGAGGAAGAAGGTACCAAAAAGGAGGATCTAATACTGTATTTCAGTTCCCACTACTGGAAAAGGGTTCGTTTCCAATTCTGCATTTCAAGAACAAAAAGACTTTTCGATGATCTTTTTTATGCTCTTTGGATCAGTATGAATCCTTAGCTGCCATTTATGTCTTCCAGCACCTAAAGGGTTAACATATTTGGGGAAATGAAATAATCATATTTAAGAATGGTTATAAAGTCAAGACAAGGTACTTCTTCCATGACATTGTTCCCCAGATATAATCTGAGTCTTCAAATGTGTTACCAAATAACCCGATGACTTTACACAACTGTGATAGTTCACTCATTTGTTGACCCATTCAGTCATTCAACAGCTACTTTGTACTGTGCATTTTAATTTTCAGCACTTTTCCCTCCCTTGTAGTTAGCTCTCATGGGAATCTTATTATGTACTCCCTCAACAGAAATTAACATTTTAGAGAACAAGAAACTGAGACCCACAGAATTTAGTCAGTTGTGGAACTTTAACTGGAACTCAGCTCCCCAGATTTCACATCAAGTTTTTTTCAGTTCTACCTACTTTCATCCAGTCAACATTTTCTAAATGAACATTCTGTGCTGGACACAATTCTAAGAAAACAAAAATGAAGTAGCCCCATCCTTCGGTGAGTAGCTTATCAGGGAAAGGCAGCGATCAGGTGTGGGTATGGAGAGGAGGAAATTGCATGAGTCCCAGGGGAACGTTTCCGAGTCTGCTGTGGCAAATTGTGGCAGGGGATGAGTCTGGAAAGCAGTTGGGACTTGACGTGCTTTATTTATTGATTCACCACCATGTCATCGAGTCTTATGGCCTTTATTAACATTATTATTCATCTTTTTCTGACCCATTTTCTTCTTGAGCATTTTTAGTGCTCGTGCTTCCAAAAGGCAAGGTCGGTCTTAACTATTTCATGTTTACACACTGAAAGCTGCTGAACTTCCAACTAACTGTAATATTGCTAAATTTTGTCTGGCGCCATTATGCACCTTACATTGTATCTGACAGTTTGGATCTAGAATGTGCCCCAAAAGCCTATGTATTAAAGATTTGGGCTCCCGCTTGGCACTATTGGAAGGTGGTGGAAACTTCAAGAGGTGGGCCCGACTGGGAGATCTTAAGGGTGTGCCCTTGAAGAGGATAGGAGGATTCCGGCCCCTTCTCCTGCCTGTCTCTTTTGGCTTCCCAGCTATGATGTAAGTAGTTATTGGCTTCACCACACACTTCTGCCAGGATGTGTGACTTGCGGCAGGCCCAAAGCAACAGGGCCAATCGATAATGGCTGAAATCTCTAGAACTGTGAGCCAGAATAAACCATCTTTCTTTATAAAGTGATCATCACAGGTATTTTTATAAGAATGGAAACCTGACTAACATAATATCCAACCTGTCCTTGCCTGTCATCAGAAGGTCATACTCCTGGCAGATGGGCCCAATCCTGAGGCAGGCTGGGCCTTGCTGTACAGGGTGTCATGGAAACTGATCTGGGTGCAGGGTTGGAATCTGAAGATACTCCCTGGGAGCTAACAACCCAAAGGTCTAGGGTGCCCACAGGGCTAAAGTGAACTTGTCCTTTGTTGAGTAGGCATCACCACCTACCAGGTGCCCAGTTCCTGCTAGGCATAGTGTTGGGTTCTGGAGTAATCTTGGCCCTGGCACACTCTGGATGTCACTTGAGGTTGTACGTTTTGGAGTACAATGGTGGGGAGCCTAAAGACCCTGGACACAAGAAGATATAAAAATCAGGACCCAGGCCCTCCAAGAAGAAGATAGGCTGTCAAGAGTTAAGTGGGGTCTAGGCTTGGAGCCTAACACAGGACTGTAGTCTCACTGAGAAATGGGACATTTCTTAGCTGTGTATCTCTCACCTGAATGCTGAGGCGACATGGCATGATGGTGTAGAAGGCTGAGGTTGTATGCTTACCGGTCTTCGCAGATCTTCGCACATTGGGTATTGGTTTTTCCTGGATGGTACATTGAAGTGGCCAGGTTATTCTTTGTTCTAATCAATACTGGATCACTTAAAGAGCTTCAACCTGCTCGGGAGGGACTCAGTGCTTCTGGGGACAGAAAATAGCCTTCGTAAAGAAGCTGTGGAGTTTTCCTGGGCTCAGAATCAGGACATTTGGCGAATGATCTTGGCTCTGGCACCATCTTTTGTGTAACTGAAAGCAAATTTCAAAAGCTTTGGGGGCTTTATTTCCTCAGTAGATGGTGTATCCCCTAGGGGTGAGGATGCTATGTCTAGTCATATTTGTTGTCCTAGCATCTAGCACAATGTCTGTCCCACAAAAGACAGTTGTGTGTTTGAACAACGAAGTGCATGTGTGAATAGGAGGAGCTGAGAATGAGGAATCACATGAGTGCTTTAAGGGAGAAGAGGCTCATAGGACCTGCGTTTCGCTCTCTCCTCCCCGGATTCTGATGTCTATATCCGTGCCCTTGTTTGAGAACCAGCAACACAAATAATGGTGTATCCTCCAAAGTTCTCAACAGCTTAGTGATTCTCTGATGATGAAACATTGAGATTATTATTTTTAATTTTTTTCTCAGCATTCACAAGCCAAATATATTATAAAATAAAGAAAATGACTTGTTGACCCAAGACTAACCCAAGGAAGGTCTGTCTACCACGACAGCGCATAAGTGGTCTCACAGAGATATCACAGTAACCAGGAAACCTTTTGACATTTGTAAATGCTGTGAAACACCAAAAAACAAGATAATCATGCTACCAAGGGGGTGGGAGACAGATCAAAGAGCTACAGAATCTACTTCATTTTGTTATTCTGAGTGCTCGCAGAAAGGGTCACATTTGGTTGTTTATTTTGTTGTCGTAGAGACGTGTATCCTCCAGAGTGAAACCGGCTCTTCGTGAATGTGTGGGAGGCTCTCATTTTTGCTGTGGACCTACAGTTGTGGGTGGCTCCAACTTTAAGTAAAATATTCATAACTGTGAATAATTGTCTGCATTTAAAAGACATCAGTTAGGGCTTTTCATGTCTTAAGTGTGTATGCGTGAGATAGATGATAGATATTAAACATTTTGGCATATATAGAAATAAAGGAGATAAGTGTCACAGTCTTATTACCCTAAGCCAGTCACTGCAAATATTTTTGTTAATTATGTACTCTTAGTATATCTAGCCTATTTTCTATGAAGAGTATTTTTAAACATAGTTGTGAATATGCTATACATATATATACACACATATAATAGATGCATGTGTATATACACATCCTATTTCTATTTACTTTATAGGTTATATGTATTTTTCAAGAATTAATTTAATTGTACTTTATTTAACCATTTATCTCCTGACAGCCCCTTCTCTTAACTCAGTCATAATGGAACATGTGCATTGTTCAAATTCTTTGTTAGATACAGTGCTAGGATATGTGTCTTTTCCCCTGAAATGTGGAATTATGCGTTGAAGATACATTCCTAGAAGTAGAGTTACTGGGTCAAACAGCATGACTATATTCATCATTCTTGATACATGGGGCCAAGTAGATCTCTGAAAAAGTCATCTTAATTGGCATGCTAGTAGGACTCTGATTCACTGCATTTCACCAATGTATGTGATGGCTCAAAGATATTATAAATACTTGGCAGAGAGGCTAGTAGGGGTGGGCAAAGCAAAGGGAACAAAGAAAAAGACACTTAAAACTCAGGTTCAGCATTAGAACTACAAGCCATTGGTAACTTGCAATGAGTTAGAAATTAATGAAGCATTTTTGAAATCATAATGTATATCAACGTAATAGCAATACAGTTGTAATAAAGTAGATACTGCAGCAAAATAAATGATTCAGGGTGAACTTGATGGGAATCAACTCCACCATTAATTTGTCAAGTGGTCTTCATAAATCATTACTCTCTCTGGACCTTTCTCAACTGTGGAACCAGTGAGTTGAAAGATGAGGATAGAGGCTTTCAAAATTTAGACTACAAGCTTTTATGCAGCTAATGAAGACACATTTGTAGAGTGGTGGGGTCTGATCCACGCTTCCTCGCTAGACATCGAGAGTTACAACTCTGATGAGACCCCCAGTTCTACTGGAGTTAAGCAATGAAATAGCAGATGCCCTAGGGGGCTGCTGCAACTTTGGCAAGAAATCCCCAAGTTCCATGTGTCCCATGTAGACTGACAGCAAGATCTTTGAGGACCTTGTTTCCACTGGAAGGTTTCCACAGAGAAACGGTGATACATGGATTGATGAAGTGGCTTGAGTCATCTACTCCCATAATGACATTTGGCCTTTGGTGCCTCCCTAGTGCTTTCCTGATGGCTCATTAGACAGAGGTGGCATTCAGAAACTAAACTGCTTTCAATTTAGTAAACTGCAAGATTGAGTGAGGTGCCCCCATTTCCCTCAATCTTTCTAGGAGAAAGATTGTGTGGGAAGCAGGCTTTTCAGCACTCTAAGTCACTTTTAGGGTGTTCGTGCTATCGAAAAGAAAATTCCAAAACTTCATAGGTATATATTTTTCCAACTAACAGACTTCATTTTAAAACCAGTTTTGGGTTAACAGAAAAATTGATGAAATGGTAGACAGAACAACACTGTGCCTTGTTTCCTCTTTAATAACAGATTAGTACATTTATAAACAATGAAACAATACTGACACATTATTATTACTAACTGAAGTCCACCATTGGTTCAGTTTTGTTGAAGTTTACCTTATGTCTTTTCGTGTTCTATGACCCCATCCAGGACACTACATTACATTAAGTTGTCATGTTTCCCTTGGCTACCATTGGCTGTAGCAGATCCTTGGACATTCCTGGGAATGGCCTTGATGGTTTTCAGGATTTCTGGTCAAGTATTTGGTAGGCTGCCTCTTTACTAGAATTTGTCTGATGTTTCTCTCATGATTAGGTTAAGTATTATTAGGAGAAGATTGTCAGTGGACTATACTGTCAACACAATTTATCACTGTTGAGTTTGACTGGCAGGCTGAGATGGGTTTCTTTGTTAAGTTACTCTGCCCTTATTCCCTTACACTGAACTCTTTGGAAAGATGTTACTATATCTAGCCCACAGTTGAGAGTAAAGATTTATGCTTCCTTTCTTAGAGGAAAGTATATCTGTGTAAAGTATTTAGCATTCTTCTGTATGGGAGAATATTGGTCTCTTCTTGCCCATTAATTTATTCCATGATGTATTTACATCAGTATGACTTGTGGATATTTAATTTATACTTTGGGCTATAATCCAAAATATATTCTATTTTGTTGCTTAGTTATCCCATCTTTGGCCACTGGGAGCGCTTCAAGAGGCTCTTATGTCCTCTTGAAATATCCCCTACCGTGTCATTTTGGTTTCAGTGATTCCCTTCTGTGTGGTGCCACATGACGTTCTAGTCTCCTTTTGCATACTATCTGCCCCAGTCTACTGAGCCATTTCTCCATGGAGGCCTCAGTCCTGTTACCAGGGAAGGCACTGAACACTTCACTGCCAGATCTGAGCACTGGGCATGCTTGCTGCCTGTCATTGCTTCTAGGCCAAACACATCTCTAGTCTTACATTTTTAAGAGGAGCATACACATAAACATAATACAATTGTACTATTCACAAGGCAACCCCAGACTTATTAACAGTATTAAATCCAGTACCTCAGGATGCTATGATCTTGCATGGAACCCACAGGTAGTTCTTGTATATGATGGTTTCCTCTCAATTCTGTCAGGGTAGCGCTCAGATTGATGCACAAACCCAGCAGGAATAATGTGAAAGTCTAAATCTGAGGCCTCATCTGAATGTGAATCCACAGCAAATAACTCTTATGTGCTACCACACATTGTAACCCTCTTTCCATAATATTCCATATAAAAAGCGTAGTAGATTTAGAACATGGCATTGAAGTTCTGGGTCCAGCTCTGTGAGCGACAGTCCATGTGGCGAATCCCTTTTGCCTGGGCCTCAGTTTCCAATGATATAACATCAGTAGTATTGGGTTACACAATGCCGAGGACACGCCCACAAGGTAGTTGGCTTTGTTCCTGCTTACACACGGGTTCAATATTCCACCCCGTCTGGGTACAGGGAGGTCACTGCTAATGCACAGCAGTCACTTTGTCATTTTCTGAGGACGATGGGACCTCTTACCCTCCTTAGATCATCAACAACCAGACCTGAAAACATTGAGACTTTTCTTTTTAAAGAATGGAAATTAAAAATGCATAGAAAATATTATTTCATTGCTTTCAGGTTTAGTCTGGTAGATCAAAACTCCTCTTTCTTTTTCTTCTTTATATCTTAAGGGCAAACTCCTCCTTCGTTATGTCCTCTGACTTCAAATAATTACTTTTTAAGCAATGATGCTTGAGTTCTGTTTCTTACCCGGAATTTCTCTCTAGGTTCTTCCTTCCCTTTCTCCCTGCTTCCGTCCCTCCTTCAGAATATTATGAAATATTTTCCACATCCACACGAAGCCTAATGGCTTAAAGACTACCCAGTTTACGAGTATTGTCTCCTTCCTATCATTGACTGGGACAGTTGCCAAAAACAAAAAGAAGAAAAAATAGAAGAACTACAGGGCAGAAAAGGCACTTGGGAAGTGTCACTTCTGATTATGAATGCTGGAGATCAAAGGTACAAGGTCTTAAAATCTACCTCCTTCAACTCTTAACATTTAAAACCTTCAATCAGCTTTTGAACTCAGCATAAGCCCAGACTTTGGTCTATAATTGGTTAAAAATTGATAGAGGTGAGGATTCTAGGACTGCCTTCTTAGAAGTTTGTATTTTAACCCTTTGCGCCACCCCTTGTACGCAGACATACACAGCTCCTCCTCCTCACCCAAAATTGTGTAAATATGTGCCTGGGTGTACAGGTATGGCACTGAAGCGGAAACACAGTCATCTGAGTTATGCTTCACACAGCTGAGGAAACTGAGTCCTCACAAGCACTTTGCTCAATGTCCCATTAAAAGTTCCAGGCAGAGCTGTAATTAGAAACCAAGGGTTTTTTGGC
>PVJO010013973.1:0-49918 GCA_004026905.1 Hystrix cristata
AGGCATTCATCCTGGGTCTGGCTAGGACCCGGGATGCCGCCAGAGTGAAGATCAAAGTAAATTCTTTGTTGATAGTAAGACTGTTCCTGCAAGGTTAGCCAGACCTTGGAAGAACAGGCGCGCACCGGGAAACTTAGACCTTTATCAGAACACAGGAATTCGAACCAACTCTCAATAACCATATAGTGAATCTTACAGGAGGGAGGTAGGAGAGGGGAGGGGCGGGGAGAGGGGGAGAACCAAGATGCACCATGTATAGGTACAGAATAAATGTAATGAATGTGACCAATGTATGTAGAATGTACCAATACATGCTCTTGGTTTAAAATAAAAAAAAAATATGTCATTGAATATAAAACCAAGTTGACAAATAGTATGCTTATCATTACATAATTTGGGTTTTTTTTAAGTATGTCTGTATTACATAAAGAAAAGTATAAAAGGTTAGAAATTGAATGGTTAAAAATTATTAGATCTAAAAGGCAAATTTTGGGGGCAAAGTAGATAAAGAAACATGTGTAGACACCCATAATCACAGCAACTCAGGAGTCAGGCATGCCGGGTGGGGTGGCACACACTTGTAATGCCAGCACACAGGAGGCTGAGGCAGGAGGATCGCCGTGAGTTCAAGGCCAGCCTGAACTACATAGCGAACCGTGTCTCAAAAAAAAAAAAAAAAAAAAAAAGGAGTCTGAAGCAGGAGGACTGTAAGTTCCAGGCCAGCTTGGACAGTCAAGACCCTTTCTCAAAAATAAAAATGTTTTAAAGGGCTAGAGAGTGTAGTTCAATGGTAGAATGCTCCTGGGTTCTATTCCTGTACTGATAAATGAAAACAAACAAAAAACCCCACAAATTTCATTAAGATTTTATAATTTTCAAATTTTTAAATGAAAAATTTTAAGCCATAAAGAGACATTTTTAAAGTGACAAAAGAATTTTCTTAAAACATGTTGTATGGCATTGAAACTGAGAACATCTTGCAATGCTCAACTTGAGTAAACAGAGTTGGAAATCATTTAGTCTAAGTATCTCTCAATTGAAACCCTAACCCTAAAACCTAACGGGTGTTATCCCTTTTTACTTGACTTTTTAAAATTAGACTTACTGAACTGTACCTAATTTACTCACAGTAAAGTTGAACAAGTTTTAAATACACAATAAAAGTTTTAAAGTGGTGGAAGCACCACAGTAGTTTTACCACTAACTCAAGATCTCATTCATCCTCCCAGGCACATTTGCATGGTAACACAAGTTTGCTGAGATTTTCTATACTGAAGATTTAAAACTCAGTAATGTATTAAAATTTTATTAAAGTACTGTGATTTTTTTTTTTTTTTTTTTGTGGTGCCGGGGATCGAACTCAGGCCCTTGTGCTTGCAAGGCAAGCACTCTAATCACTGAGCTAAATCCCCAGCCCTATTAAAGTACTTAGTGTGGGTACAAACATACTTTGCACCAAGCCCCAGGCCACTGATGAAAGCAAGAAACAAATACATATGTGTGAGATCTCTAGAGTCTACATGAGTACTCAGATACTAGAAAATAAACTACTCAATGGAATTCCCATTCATCTCCTGCTTACCCGTTTCCAGTTCATTGTGCCTTCCCAGACTCCTGGTTGAATAGCTTAGATTCTTGGTCTAGTAGCCTCAGTTTGATAACTCACTTTTGGTTCCCTATAATTCCGGTTAACATCTTTCTTTCCCTTCTTTGGAGGTACTGGGCATTGAACCCAGGACCTTTGCAAACAAGGTACAGAGCCACCACGCCTAGCTTCATTGAGGTTGACCTAAATCTAAGCTCTCCCCTCATTTGTTTTCCTCTCCACACTTCGTAATTAGCTTTGCTCACTTCACAGGTATTTCATCTTCTACTGCAGTCTCATCTCTTGGAATAAACTGCTAATCCCTGTCAGTGAAAACTTGAAAGGGGAAAAAAAATATTTGGGGACTTTTCCCTGTTTATATAACATTGTGCGAAGAACCCCTTTCTCCTTTGTCCACAGTTAAATCTGGTTGCTTGCTCTTCCTTTACTTCACAAATTTCGTATTTTGTTTTCATCTTAATTGTGACTAGGCTTTTACACTGGATTTCTAGTTGTAGTCTTTAAATGAGTTCATAAATTGTTCCATAATGCTTCACATATAAACACCTCCAGCATGCAAAACAAAGAGAAACCATGTTGAAAAAGTAGATTTTTTAAATGCCTGGGTAGCAAATGTTTTCCATTTCTTTGCTTTC
This sequence comes from Hystrix cristata, assembly GCA_004026905.1. Lineage (NCBI taxonomy): Eukaryota > Metazoa > Chordata > Mammalia > Rodentia > Hystricidae > Hystrix > Hystrix cristata. The sequence goes on from PVJO010013973.1 coordinate 2,242, forward strand.
TTTAGAACTGAAAAAGAACCTAATCTGCCAATTGATACATATTTAAAAATAGCCTTTAATAAGAGAATTATGAAAGTGAGATTGGTGTATAATTTGGAAAGACTTCAAAAGGACATCACTACAACTTATATTAGCATCTTCTTATTTGTAAACATATTTTCTCACCAGATTATACACATTAAAAGAAAGTGGAATTGATACTGAACCTTGATTCGTTTTAACAGTTAAAAAATATTCATCAATGTAAAATTGTACTACAGTAATTTTAAATTAAAAAAACAAAGCAGATCTCCATCATTTGACTCCAATAATTACTAATATTTTTGCCAACCTTATTTCATCAATTTCCTTCTCACACTTGTTTTTTTGGCTGCAGATTTTAAGAAAAATCTCAATAAATCATGTACTTAAAAAATAGGTGATTGCAAGTATCAATATTTTACTTAGATTTAGTAAGAAATGCATTTTTAAATGTCAATTTTTATCAATATTTGTCAATATTTACAATATACCTGAAATTACTGTATTTTATTGATTCTAAGATGTACATTTCTAAAAAAGGATAAGTATGACATTTTTTCCTCCTAAATAGTTGGCTTTAAAAAACACCACTTTTCATCTAGGTTCCTTTTCAATAAAATGGACTTTTTTTTTTTCTTTTTTTTTTTTGTGGTGCTGGGGATCGAACTCAGGCCCTTGTGCTTGCAAGGCAAGCACTCTAATCACTGAGCTAAATCCCCAGCCCCAATAAAATGGACTTTTAATGGACATAACATTCAGAAATGCTTCAGGAGTGTTTGCTCAGAAGTATATTCTCAATCCCAACCAATTTCATTTCTGCTTCAAATCAAACCCCAGGAGGCCTCAATGTTCATGGAAATGTCTGCAAGTCATTCTTCTTTTTTATTTTAATGGTACATTTTAGATGTACATAGCGATAACATTCACCATAGGGGATTTGTACCTGTACATGACATATCTTGTTGCTTTTTTTTTTCCCATTCCCCTCCCCTCACCCCCTCCTCCCTCCTTATTTACAAAAGCTTTGTTTCCATTTCTTATTTCCCTTGTCCTTCTGTTTCTTTGCCCCTCTCTCTCCCTTGTTCCCTTTCCCATTTGGATATATCCATTAGCAACTTAAGTGGATGCTAGTGGGAAGTTAAGAGACTCAATGTGGAGTCCATACAGTGTTAGTTATAGTGGGTGCCTGCATTCTTGCTATGCAGGAAGTTGTCCAGTCGATTCTCCTTGTATACTGTAAGTGCCAGAATTTGTGGGAAAATGTGGCATTAAAGAGAAAGTAAAAAATATGAACTTTATTATTTCAATAATGATGTATTATTTCTCATTCATAAGTTTATACTCTGATGATACCAAGGATTGGCTAGGATGTTAGGAACAGAAACTCTAATACACAGTCAAAAGAGTTGTAATTGATACGGCAATTTTAGAAAAACTTTGCATTTTAGCCTATATAGTAGAATTGAAAATGTAAATTTTTTCCCAGAATTTATTTGTATGTGCCCTGGTAAATTATTGTATGTATAATAAATCTAAGAAAGTTAAAAATAAACCTACTTTTTGAATTATTTTAATTTTACATAAGCACATTTATAATAAAAGAAAATGTAGTATTTTGCCATGATAGAGGTCTTGTGGCATTATTACAGTTCTACTGTCCCTTCTCTACAATTCTCAAAAGCAAGAATTCTGAACATGAATTTTTTTTCATAATTCTGATGTAAACTTACTGGACAGTAAACATTTCACAAGATTTTCATTTCTTTGGACATGTTAAGGTTTTTAACACAGCTATGAGAATAATCTACTTTGAATAAAAATAAATTCCCAGGGAAAAATGAGGTTAAAGAAAGCTGCTTTTTACATTGGCTTTATATTCATTTATGTGAGTGAATGCTATTACTTATGTATTAATTCATTTGGTTTTCGTTATGTTGACATTCATATAATCTAACAGCAATTTTTTTTCCTTTCTTTTCAGTGTTTTTTCTTATTTCGTTAACCAGAACTTCCAGAAAAATGTTGAATAATACAGTAGCATATATCTGTGTCTTATTTCTGATTTTTTTTTTTCATGTGCTAGGGATTGAATTTAGGGCCTTGTGCTTGCTAGGCAAGCACTCTACCACTGAGCTAAATTCCCAACTCCTCTGAATTTTTGATGTTACATCTCTCAGTCTTTCTTGCTGAAAATTTTGTTATAGGTGGTGTCTCCTTATAGCTTGCAAAACTCTCTATTTTAAAAATTTTCAATAAATATTAGATTTAATTTAAAAAGATGATAAAATGCCAAAAATTTATTGGAGAGCAAAATCTGCCTAACATGATGGGAAATTATTTATGCTCTTTATTTAGTTCACATGAATATTTATAAATTTTGAGACAAAAATACTAATATGTTTGCTTAGAAGGTGCTGCCTCAGACCCCATTGGGGTTTTTATGTGCATGACAAGGGCAGATGTTTAAAAAAAAGCACAAACATAACCTTAAGAGTTTCAGAAAAGGGGCTACGGACTTGTATTAGTATATTTTATTTAATTTAGTTGCAGAAAAATCACATTTTATATTTCTTAATTGAATTTTTTTCACTGAAACATAAAAACAAAAATTGTACATATTATTGGGTATCATTTGATGTTTCAACATATGTATGTACATGTTTTGTAATGAGTAAACTGGGTTAAACATATCTCTCTTCAAACATTACCATTTCTTATTGGTGAAAATATTCAAAATTCTGTCTCACCTTTTTGAAGTATACAATACATTATTATCTGTAGTCTCCCTAGTATGCAATACCCCAGAACTTCTTGCTTTTACCTAATTGTAACTTAGTACAGTACCCATCGATCAACTTCTACGCATGTGAACCTCTGTTCTCTCTCAGCCTCTGGTAACTACCATTCTATTCTCAACTTCCCGGAGATCCACTTTTTTAGATTCACATTGAAACTAAAAAAGTTAGATCATGTAGCACTTGTCTTTCTGTCTTAGTTCACTTAATCATCTCCAGTTCAACTGAGACATTGTCTCAAATGATAGAATTTCAGTCTTTTATGGACAGATAGTATCTTCTTGTGTATATGGGTCACATTTTCTTTATCCATTCATCAGCTGATGAACACTTTGGTGTTTCCATTTCTTGGTTATTGTAAAAAGTGGTACAAAAAACTTGGGAGTGACGGTATCTCAACAAACTGACTTCATTTCCTTTGGATTCAGTAGTAGGATTGCTGAATTATAAAGTACTTCCGCATTTGTTTTGTTTTGGCTTTGAGACAGGGTCTTGCTATTTAATTCACACTGGCCTTGAACTTGGAATCTTCCTGCCTGAGAGCCCTGAACACTAAATTATAAGCATGTGCCACCATGTTGGGCTCTATCTTTATTTTTTGAGACTCTTCCACTGTTTTCGTTAATGGTTAATCTACGTTTTCACCAAGTATGTTCAAAGGTTCTGTTTTCTACACATCCTTATCAACACTTCTTCTTTTGTCTTTTTGGTAATAGGTATTCTAATTGAGATAAAATGGTATCTCATTGTAGTTTGATGATTAAGGATGGTGAGCATTTTTTTCATATACCTGTGGGCCTTTTTTATGTCTTCTCTTAAAAAATGGCTATTTGGGTTTATTGCTCATCTTTTAACTGGGTTGCCTGCCTTTTTACTATTGAGTCCTTTGTACAATCTCAATATAAACCCCTCAGATGTGTAATTTACTAATATCTCCCATTTGTAAGTTGCCTCTTCATTCTGCTGATTGTTTCCTTTGCTGTGATGAAGCTTCGTAGTTTGACATAATCCCATGTTTTTATTTTTGCATTTGTTACTTATTTTTTGGAGTCTTGCAGGAAAAAAAATCCTTGCTCACTGGAATTCCATTTCAGTGGCCTGAAGCAGTTCCTTTCTTACATTTAATTCTTCATTCAATTTTGATTTGATTTTTGTAACTAGTGAAAGACAAGGACATAGTTTCATTCTTCTACATGTGGTTATCAAATCCTCCCAGAAATTCTGTATATTAATCTATTTATTGCCTTATTTAACTGCAGTTGGTGGTCTATGCTGTTAATGGGATATAACATAAAGCCTATAAGCACACTGTTCATACAGTTGAGGACTACAGACACAGAGAAAACTATGTTTATACCTAAAAATATCAGAGTTTTAAATAAAACTTAGCTAACACGTGACAAATTCTTTTGCCTTTGGAATTCTTTCCTCCAAAATAGAGTCGAATGCTGAAAGCTTACATTTATTATTAGACACATTTAAGTCTGGAAATAACAGCTGTAACTAAAGTTAAGCTTACCTGTCAACTTGATTTGCTTGAGAGTTGCAAGATTAGCAAAGCACACTTCTGAGTAAGTCTGGATACTTAAGGTCTCTGTCCCCCTCCTCTCTGGTGCTGTTACTCTGCTGTGTTTCCAGGCCACCACGAACTAAGCAACTTTTCTCCACCATGTTCTTCCGCCATAATGTCTCTTCCTTGGAGCCAGCTGATCACAGACTGAAACTTTGGAAACCACGTGCCAAGTAAACCATTTCCCCTTTTAACTATACAGCAACATGTACTTACAATACAGTCACTTGTATTGACCAGTACTGACTGATGAAATAACTAAACCATCTCCAGACTGGAAATTTTAATCATTTATGTTACTCCTCAAACTCTCCTTGCCTGTGTATCCCTTATACTCCCCAAGCCCTACAGTCTTCATCTCATATACTATAAATGGGATATTTACAGCTAATGTACAATGACATATACTTTGTCTTTTAGAAAACAATGGACACGTTCTACAGGAATTTTTCAAAATGTCTTCCTCACATTTTGACTCTTGCAAACATCTATTTATACAATCTTTTAAGTCTCAATTACTCAGTGCAATAGGTAAGAACTAAAACTTATTGCATGTCAAAAGTGCAATAAGCATGTGAATAAACAAACTCTTTTAAAATTTATTTAACAATTACTAGACAATAAAAATAGCAAAAAATTAAATAACTACTTATAGTAGAATATTGGATTTTTTTGTCTTAATGTCTAAAAATCAATTCTAGGTCTTAACAACAATTACATAAATAGATTGTATTCACCAAAATACTTAAAATTTAGATAATCTTATCATAAGAATGCTAGGCAAAAGTTTAAAACTTTTTTTTTTTTTTTTTGGTGGTGCCGAGGATTGAACTCAGGGCCTTGTGCTTGCAAGGCAAGCACTCTAATCACTGAACTAAATCCCCAGCCCCAAAAGTTTAAAACTTTAATGGAAAATGTAAACTACTAACATTGCATCTTTTCCTTTGACTAGCAGATCTGGTTAGTATTTTATTGCAATCAATTTCCTGTCTCAGAACTATTGCAAATGACTGAATAGGAATGAGTAATAGCTGTTATGATAACAAAATATTTGATACAGGGTCCCTATGAAGTGAAGTTTGTTTTGTCTCATGTTTCTGGAGGTGGAAGTCCAAGACTGGGCAGCACCACTGGTTTGGGCTTCTGGTGAGGATGGCACATCATGGCGGAATCACAGGTCAGATCTCGAGCCAGGAAACAGAGAGAGAGAAAGAGAGAGAAAGAGAGAGAGAGAGAGAGAGAGAGAGAGAGAGAGAGAGAGAGAGAACATTGAAATCTCACAATCCTCTTGAAGAGTATGATCCCAGTGATCTAAAGACCTTCCACTGGGCTCTCCATCTTAAAAGTCCACAGCATCTCCTTTAACAAAGTCTTTAAATATGGACACTTGTGGGGATGCATATTCCAATCATAACAGTGTGGGAACAAGAAGAGAAGATAATCTGCCCTTCTTCTTTGTCTGGTCTAATACGATAGCTATTTTTTAGAGATTCTCCTATTATTTATATGCTTACTGCTACATTACTTTTTTTTTTTTTTTAAACTAGGATACACTGCTTCTAGCCCTAGTTCACAGCAGTAACTCGACTTTCTTCGCTCCCTAACATTTAGCCCTAACCCGAGGCAGAGCAGGGACCACGGCAGTCAGATGTGTCAGGGCAGAAAACAGTAGCAGCCACTGACACAAAAAGGAAATAAAACAAAACAAAAAACAGAGAAGCAGACCATAGGCCAGCACAGTTTCAACTCAAAAGCATGACCAAACTCCTCTTGACTCGCAGCACCTTAATCGCCTCGTAGATCCACCCGGTATGGACCAAGCAATAAAAGGGGCTCACTTCCCTAGTCTTGTCCTAAAACATACAGGCTGTTTTAAAAAGCCTATAAAAACAGTCAGCACTTGAAGTCCCATCAGTAGTAAAAGGATGTACTGACATATCTTCTTTAAAAGATCTCCCAATTGCTAGACCTTTATTCTTAAAACAATGAAAAATCACTGAAACAATGAGAAATGTCTAAAATTAAAAAAACTGAAAACACCAAGTATTGGTGAGGATATAGAGCAAACGAAACACTCATGCATTCCTGGTGATATAGCTACTTTGCCAAAGAGTTTAGAAATTTCTCAAGCTCACTCTTGCCTTATGGCTCAACAATCCCATTCCTAGGTATTTCCCCAAATGAAACAAAAACATGTATCACAAAGACTTGTATGCAAATGCTTGAAGAAGTTGCTTTTAACTTCTATTCATAATAACCCCAAAATGCAAACAACTCCAATGTCTAAGTGGTAAACAGATTGTGGTAGTTCATGTTCTACTCAGTAATAAAAGGAAGGGTATTTTGGGGAAAGAGGACAACTGTTATAAAGCTCAAAATAAGAAATATCTTGCTGTATTGACGTAATTATTAGGATTTTGGAGTCACTGGAGGTTTTATAAAATAAGCAGCAGTTAAAATAAACCACATACATTGTATACTATGCTGAGATTTATGATTTAGGTTCTCAATGATTCCAACTTCTACAATTAGATATAGGCTGCATTAGACGAATAGGCAGACACTGAACTAAATAGAGAATCCTTGTTCAATAGTACACGAATTGACGTATTATCAAGCAATCTAAACTTGTACAAGTATGCCAGGGAGTGAAAAGCAGGGAAGTGAACAATGGCATCTATTATAATTCTCCAGAGGGTGTGATTTAAATACATTGGACAGAACAGATCCACAAATGTGCTTCCATGTACTTTCTGTGTGTTCGCATGGGGTACAGTTTCTTTCAACGTTCAAATGAAAACACTATTACAAAGTAGTGATTGTACTGATATTATCAAAAATATGATACTTTTCCAAGTAATCAAAGGACTATCAAAAAAAATAAAAAGAACTATTGAGAATAAAAGAACACAATATTTTCTTCTGTCAATAAGGTAAAGTCTTAACTCTATTTTACTTCATGTTTTGGCTCTCAAATGTATCTTCATAAGAAAAGGCCAAGAAATTCAATACATAATTGAAAAACAGAGCTACAGACAATCCTCAATTCAAGAAAGTAAAAAGATTTGTTGAACAAAGGCCATCAGGATGGGGTGGTCATCAGAAGGACCCAAATGGAAATATAAAGTAATAAGAAGCTGGATCATGGTCACCAGGGAAAAGTTGAGACCACTAAAGCAGAGGAGGTATGGGAGACAATCAGCTGAACTGTTCCCAAAAAGCCAACTTACAAAAATGAAGGCTTATCGCCAACTATAGTCTCTTGCCAAGTGTGCCCTGGCAGTCCTGAGTGCTCTGCTTGGGCCTGTAGCATTCAAATGAAGTAACCAGAGACCATATTGGAAGAAAAGGATCTATTTAAAGAAATCAACAACAAGTAGGGGACAATGAATCCACTCCAATAGGCTTTAACTTTTCTCTAAAAGCACATAACCCACTTGGCTTTATTTGTCGTTGTGCCATGTATGTCTAAACGCAGCACATGTGGATTATGCCTGATTTGTTCAACTTGAACTATCTTGTGCATCAGTTCTGGTGACTAGTCCTCTACTGCAGGACAAAACTCTAGTGCTCACTTTTTGACTTAATTCAGATTTTTAAATAGTCATAATTTGTTCCATGTGTCAGTGTTATTTCCAGTTAGTTTTCTTGGTACTTCAGTCCATTTTGAATTTTCTTAGCTTTTGCTAGTCCCACTCTCATGGAATAGAATCCTGACTTTGATCGGTAAGTAATTACATGTAAATTCTCCTGCCAAAGCAGTCTTACTGGCAGTAATAAGATCCAAAAAATATCAACAGTAAATTCAAATTAAAAGAAATAAAAGAATTATTTCACTGTACCCTAGGAATCATGAACATTAAGAAACCAGACAATATAAGATTCGGCCAGCAATATTAAGGTGAAAATTAAAAACAGAAAAATTTATTTACCATCATCATATTCATGATACAAGTAAATTAGTTATAATGATAAAATAATAAGCACAATTAGAACTTGTACGAAGTAATGAAACAATGAAAGATTATACTTACATATTAATGAAATCGATAAATTTTAGGTTAACACATCAAAAGAAGCTGGTATTAGAAGTATCCCTTCCTCCCAATACAAACACATGGATCAAACATAATAATTAAAGATTGAGATATACTGTCAAGCTAAAAATTGACAGGAAAATCTTTGGGCTTCCAGAAATTAAGGAACAAATAATATGGGGCAGTGATTAGTTAGATGGAACAGAAATCAAAATAGCTGACACTGTAGGGTGACAATATATGTGCTTGTTTACTGTGGATAGGACTGTTTTGTACTTGCTGCTCCAAAGTAATGAATAATAATGTGCTTTTTTTCAATTTCTAAGGTACCTTGAAATGGATGACAAATTACCAGGTCCACTTAGCTAATGGACATTTTAAAACTATATATTATACTCAATAGTGGTGACATCTGGATCCTGATAAACATTCATGAAGACTGTCCTGGCCCAAAGACCTAACTATAATTTCCCTGAGTACAAGCAGGAGTCATAAGGGGCAGACTATTCCATGAAATGGAAAAACCTTAGCTGTTGACCTTGCCTAGGAAACTGCAAGGACACTTATTCTCTGTGTAGGCTCTTGAGTGGAAAAAACATCACCCACAGGAAGCCAGCACCTCAGCCTGTGGGTAGCTGTGGAGTACAAATTCATTCTATCTGCTTGACTCATATTATAAACTAACATGTTTGTATTATAACTGGTTCAGATATGTATGGCAAAATCCATCCAATCTAGGCAGAAGTAAATGGAAAACTGCCCTGTGGTTAAGATTCAACATCCTGTGTTCATAGCACAAATCTCCTGCTGGAGATGAATTTACAGTTGTACATTATAATTTGTTTGAGGAAATGAATCACTGTGAGAAAGTACCAGCAGACACAACAAATATAAGAACTTGTATGTCCAAGACAAGAAAAATGATAGTCTAGTTACAAAGACATTTTGAAGTAAACATTTATAAGGAAGGAAGAGATATGAATAATAATAAAAGAACAAGGCACTATTTTACGTAAGAGCAGGCAAATTTGTAAAAAAGTCAAACAGAATCCTTTTGCAAATAAAATATATACCTATAAAAAACAGTAAACACAGCTCCAATCTCTTTTATTAGTTTATCTAAAGCTCTGGTATTCCATGTTATTTAACTCCGGAAAGTAACTCTTACAAACAGGATTTTTAAAGAGGACAGAAGATTAATTTTTCCCCTCGAAATTATACATGGAATCCTAGATATGTTTTTCATGCTTTTTTGAAAATTTATTTCAAACTCTGAGTTCCGGACACTTAAAATGTCAAAGAAACAACTCTTCTATGGAAACATACTAATAATAAATTATATAATGGTAGAAATTCAAGTTTCTTGCTAATCTGATCTTTGGTCTATTTGACAATCAAGTGTATTTTTTTAATTCTATGGAAGTATGTGCAAAACTGCAGTGAATATTCAATAGCAGAGGCTTCAAAAAGTTAGCTACTGGTTAAGTACTTCTTGTGACTCAGATCCAAGTCCAGAAGAAATTTAACAACGGTTATGCACACTATATGCCTAAAAGAACTGCTATATCATAAATCCTTTTATTAACTGGAGGGATTAGTCTTTTAAAAGAGAATGAACTTAAGAGCAAAATAATAAAATGCATATAAAATGGAAAAATAATCAATGCCTTCACAAAAAGATCTTTTTTACTAACATAAATTTAAAATTTTGAAGGTTCAGGTGGGAAATGAGTCCCTTTCCAAAAATATTTTACCACACATCTTAACATTTTCGCTAGTTTAACAGGCAAATAAGGGCTAGGGAATTTAGCTCAGTGATTAGAGTGCTTGCCTTGCACTCTGAGTTCGATCCCCGGCACCACAAAAAACAAACAAACAAACAAAAAAAAAAAAAAACAGGCAAATAAGCATTGAAGAGGATGATTAGTTAGAAAAGATATCTCTAATTGTATATATTCTAAAGCTTTTTTTTACAGATAAAATGGATAAGGGAAGGTAATATATTTTGCAATATACTGATCAGATGCTTTACATAGCATGAATAAAGTAGCAATTTTTAAATCAAATAAACTGATTTATTAAAAAAGCTAAAATAATTTTTTCTCCAGTCAATACTCTCAATAACTTGGTTAAACTACTATCATCATCCAAATATAATGTAATTGTGGTATTAAATTAGTACTTAATTAGAATAAACTAAAATAAATGTCTATGTAAATGAATTGAATTGTTTAAATTATTTCTATATTTAATATGATTGTGATACAAAAAAGCTTAACTCTATGAAAGAAGTTAAAATTTCACTGTATTCTTATGAACAGGCTGCATATGCAAATATACAATGACAGACTAAATATGAAAACAGAATTCTGAGCAAACAACCTGCATCCTGCCCAAAAAATCAACTGCCTTATTTATAATAAACATCCTTAAAAGACAGCCTGATACAGTATAAGGTGGACTTGCAGTAAGTCAAGTTGCTATCTCTAGTAACAATCCAGGAAGCTAAACTTAGTAACTTCTGAAATAATCAGTCCCAAATGGTAAGGACTTAGTTAAGAACTGACAGCTCCCGATTTTTGTTCCCAGTTTCAATTTAGAGCTAACTAGAGAAATCCAACAACCAATCATGTAACCAAGTACTGTATTCAATACTAATTCTAGTTAGCTTGCCTAGAGCTTCCCCAAACCAGCAGCCTCCAATCAGGGCATACCTGACTGAAGCTTTCCTTTCTTCTGTCTCCTTGAGTCTCTGCCAAATTGCAAATGATGGCAGCTGAGACCCTTGTGATCTCTCAAGGTCAGAAAAAATACCCTTTGTTTTTCTCACTTATTCAAATGTCCTCGTTTATTTCCACAAACCCACCAATGTATTGGAAAATATTGCTAAAAATAGCATTTCATTAAAAGCTGACAGCCAACAGTTACTAAACTCTTATTCTGAACTATGAACTGTCTTAAATGTTTTACATGGATTATCTAATTTAATTTTACAATAACTACAATGATCTTTGCTGAAATGGGTACCAATGTTTATTTTACAAATGAAGGATCTGAGATTGAGAGACGCTGAAATGAATAACTTGTTGATACTCAGGTAATAGCTAGTCAAGCAGGGATTAAGACAAAGACAATCTGACTTCAAAGAGGTAACTCGGCCACTACATCAAATTCAATCTGAGAAATGTTTTAGCTGTTCTCACGAGAAACAGAAAATACAAAATAACATTTTATTTCAAGCTCACAACTGGTAATAAAATACTGTATAACAGAAGAAGAGAATTTAGAATTCATTTATTTCTCTTTCTTTTATAGATTATATAAGTAAGGCTCAGAAGAGGGAAATAACACACTCTAACAGACAAGGGAAGGTTTAAAGCCCAGATCTGACTCCCAGCCCAGATATCCAGCAGGCTTCACCAGGAGACAAAACATTTGCCTGGGAAGATTTATAACGCTACAAAGACTTTATATAACAGTATAATGCTAGCACATTCCTAACACATATTACCTAATATGGCTAAGCACATATCTTTTACAAAGATGATGAGCTAAATATTATTTAGGAGGCCACTAAAGTTCAACAAATATTTATTGAGTGTTCATTGGTGTTAGATACCATTTCAGACAATTAAATTTCATTAGTGAACAAAATGAAAAAATCCTCTTACTGGTTTACATTCTACTGAGAGGAAATAAACATTAACACAATAGAAATATGCAGGCAAATTATATGTTAGAAAGTGGTAAGTACTATAATAAAATTGGGTAAAGTGAATGCTATTGGGAGACCTATTTTGAAACAAAAAGGGCAGGATGCACTTTTAAATGCAATGCTGGGGTTAGCCTCATTGAGATGAGATAGTTAGCTAAGTGCATAGGGTGAGAAGTGTTCAGGCAGAGGAACAGGGACTCAAAATCCTAAAGGATAGACTAAGAATAACAACAGATGAGATCAGAATTGTAAATTGAGGGGAGGGGTTGTTTAACCACTGAATTACCTTAGTCAATGTAGTAAAAGTTATACATTTTCTATTTACACCATAAATATGCCCTAATTTAAGAGACTATACATCATATGGTCAAGAAAGCTAGTATTGGTTTTCCTGAAAATTTTAACTATATTACAAATATAGAAATGAGAATGTCTAACAAACTGGTTTGACTGTTTTGCCACGTCCATCAATTAAGCAGAAATTATGTCATATATAATACCAAATATTTATGCCATAACTATGCCTAAATTATATTCTGTATTTACCATGTACTACAGTGATTGTGAACCTTTTCGAGCTCTCATACAAACAGCCTGCTGTAGAGTGTGTACCATCTGCAACCACTGATATATTACGCTATATATTTGTACCATAATTTACACCATAACTATGCCATAAAGTCAAGGAAGTGTTGTTCTCTAGCATATTTTAACTATACTACAAATATCAGAATGAAAATGTTTGACAACGTGGTTTGACACTGTTTTGCCAATTCAATCAATCACGAAGAAATTGCATGTGGGTTGTACACTAATGATCTGAATCATGGGTCTGAAGTTAATTCCCCAGGGATTTTTAAAATTCAATTCATAGTGGTTGGAGTGGGGAAAGAAGTGAGAGGTACCCAGGCATTGATATTTTCCAAAAGCTCCCTGGGTGATTCTAATATGAAGCCATGGTTAAGAACTAGTACTCCGGTATACATGAAAAAGAGATTTTACTTTTTTTCATTCCTGCTCCTGAGTAATCTGTTCAATGTGCTTGTCATCGCTGCTCTACCACTGTCACTATCTGGAACTCCAAAACCACAGATTCCCTTTTGTAGAAGTCTCGGGAACCTCTGCTATCCACGTCATCAGAGGGGAAAAGTTAGGCCACATTTCTCTTTTACTGCCTCATTTATGTAGTCCCCACCATCCAATAACAAAACTGTAAATGCCCTAACACTGAAAAGTTTGTTAAAGAAGAGAATGTAAGAGGAATAATGAGAGAAAAGGGCAGCAAACATAGTTAGCATCAAATTTGCTGAATACCATATTTGAAAAACAAACTTAATATTCAGTTCCAAGTTTTAGCACTGTCATGACAAAAAATATCTTATTTCACCAAATCTTCAGTAAAGTCCATTTTGTTTTCATGTCCCTCTCACAACTATTTGTTACATAAATGAACAAACTCAAGTGAACTGAATGCAAAAAGCAACAGGTCCCCAACCCATCTTTTCCAAACCCTTCCAATTCTGTTTCTAGAAACAAACAGTAACCATTGTTTTTAGTTCTCTTCTGTCTGTAAATAAGATGCTTAAAATGCTAATTCTTGATTTATCAGTGTAGATTTTGCACACCTACTTTTTGTCATGTTGGATAAGGATTTAACTACATTAAACCACCCAAGTCTTCCCTATTTGTAACACCTAATAAATTATGCCATTATTGTTAGTTTCTCCTTTGATTACATTTGTGATCTTAAACACTATATTTAAGCTCAGAGTTCTTGTTTCAACTCTAAGCAGTCAGATAAAAATTTTTGCTTTGTCTGGTAAGAATTTTATATACCATATCCTTCTCTTCATCTTGGTTGTTCTCTTTCACATGACAGTGCTAAACATTTACAACCCATACTATAACCATAGTTGAGTGATTCTTAAATTTGCCTAGATTCAGAATCTACTACTGGATTCTTACAGTAAGTGGATTCTTACCGTGTTTACAGGTGAACTGTAAATTTGGAAATCAGTAACATTTTTTTCACCTACAGGCAGTTCTTTCTTACAGCCCTGCAGACTTTCAGTCTGGATATGCAAGCCCCGTTTCACCTGTAACCTTGCCTTCATTGCTTTTTCTGAATTACTTCCATTGTTTCATAGCTTCAACCTGCTCTAGTTTCGTGGACAATTCCCTTAGTTTGGAGGCCTAGATTCTCAAGTAACATCCCGAAATATTAAAATGATAATAATATTCAGGAGGTAAGGCTTTCTAGGTTTATGTTTTTCTTTTTCATTCTGCCTCTATGATGTTGATGTGCTTGATTTGGGATAGAATTCCAGGTTTAAAGCACTATCCCTCTGGAACTTCTAAAACTTTGCTGTCTCTTAATAATCAGTCCTGTTGATACGAAATGTTGCCAACCTGACTCATTCCTTTATAGTATAGGACCCAAATGTGCAGTTGGAAAAGTTAGAATCTTCTCTTTATTCTTGTTACCCTTATATTTCATGATATAATTACATGTGTATAGTTTTCTTTTTCCTGCTCAGTACTCAGTAGGTCTTTTACACCTACAGATTCATGTTTCCTACAGCTTGTCTTCAGGTCAACAAACTGTTTTCTTGCTAAATTGGTTTCATCCAACTATCTTCTCTATTCTCAGTTTCTGGAAATTTCATTCTAATATTAAAAACCTAGATTAATCCTTATGATTTACCTTTAGTCCTATTTTCTATCTCTGGTTTTCTCTGCTTCCCTCTTTAATCTTGGTATAATGCAACAGTGCCTACAAAATGAGCTTATAAGCTATGAAACAGAAAAATCTCTCATAACTAATATTCATATCTTCCCCTTAGTTCAAGGCTTACCCCATGTCAGTCCTCGTGGGTTTAATATTGGATCCACTCCTACCACAAGCCAAGATCTGTTTTTTGTGTTGGGTATTATATTACTTTCTTGTCGCTGAGAGAAGACAAGACACCTGTAATTTAAAGGAGGAAAGGTTTATTTTGGCAAAGTTTGTAGAGGTTTTAGTTCATAGACAGCTGGCAAGGCAGGGCACCATGGCGGAGGAGAACTGTTCATGGCATGGCAGGCAGGAAGCAGAGATCAAGGGAGGAAAGAAGGGGATAGATCCTTCCAGGCCACATCCCCTGTGACCTACCTCCTCTCACTAGGCTTCACCTCCCAAATCGCATTTACATATAAGCTCACCAGCGAACTAATCCACTGATCAGTATCACGCTCCCATGATCCAATCACCTCCCCAAAGCCCCACCTATGGGCTCAGGAGGTTTGGGAAGAAATATAAAAACCATGACAAGCATACATCAGTGAACAAAAGAAGTTCCTTGAGTAGAAGGAAGCAAAATTTTAAAAAATTAAAATATTGTATGTCAGGCATAGTTCGGGCATCAGCAGCTGCAGCTGTAGCTTTCCCACTTGGGAGGCAAATTCTTGTTCACAGATGGGCAGCAGCTCCCTTGTGACCTACTCTTGCAATGCAACTTTGGAAATTGTTCTGAGTCTTTCTTCTATTGTTTCTTCAGCCTTCCTATGATTCAGCAAAACACATAATACCCCAAAAGAAATTCATTTTCTCCCTAGATTAGCTAAAGTGAATTCTGTGAATTCTGATCTCTGCAACTGAATTTGAATCCTAAAATATTCACTAAAATAAAGTGTATTTTTTTTAGTGAAAAGCCTCCTTGGTATTTTTCTTTGTCCACTAAGATCAAACTGCAGCAGCAAACCTCATTTTAAGAACCCAACATAGATTCCAATTTTGTATGCACACAGAGAAGCATTCCTACTATTTGCCTTTTAGGTAGTGAATTGATGCAATGAGTATTCCAATCTCACAACTAAATGGAGGTATTTTACTGTAACCAACAAACATCAATGGGCTTGAGGAAAATGACCCTGAAAGACATCTGAGCTTCCCAAAATTTCAAGTTAAGAAAGAAGAAACTTTCTCTAGAATGTTTTCTAGAAACCTCTTAGTCTTACATTATCAAATTACTGCCTTTTCTGACTTAATTACCAAATTACTGCCCACTGACAGATTTTTGTAGAGTTTATGAAACACAACAGTTTATTTTGAATAGCTGACATTAAAATTATTTGTTTGCCAGGTGTGGTGGCACAAAAAAATATGAGAATTCTGATATGTCCCATTTACCATTAGAAAAATCCTGTATAGTTATTGTGACCTGGTTTAATGAAAAGCCATTATCAAATGTAAATTATGATAGCAAGTTCACAAGGTTAAATACAAACCAGATGAAGCCCAAAGTGTGATATGCCCATTTTATTATTTGTTCTGAAAACACTGCAATAAAACTCAATAAGAAAACAAAGCCATAAAGGAAAAATGTGTAACAGAATACTTGTAAACATTCTTATAGCGCTCAATACTAAATTCTCCCCCGGATTGGATTAGCATTCCAGTGAAGAATTCAGGTCCTTTGTGGATTTAGCTCAGCAGTTAGAATACTTGCCTTGCAAGCACAAGGCCCTGAGTTCGATCCCCAGCACCAAAAACAAACAAACAAACAAAAAACAAAAACAAAAACAAAATGATAGTGACATGAACATTAAGGGAAAAGTTACTCCCTGATTCACTCTCAGAACCAACATTGAAATAAAGTTGTCAGGCTCTCAGTAGTTCCAAGCGGAGTGTGATGTCAACTTGAATAAGAAAAAACTAGAGGATTAGTTTTGAAAGTTCTAAGTAAGTCTGGAAGATTGATTTACTGAAGAGGAAAGACCCACCCTGGGTGTGGGTAGTACCGACCAATAGGCTTGTAGGCTGGGTGGAATAAAAAGTCTAGCTTCTTGCATCTTTTGGAGGAGCTCCAGTCTTCCCAGTTGCCTTTGGATGTCCCTCTCCAGTCTTCCAGCACACTCTTCAGCCTTCCAAGCCAGACTCGTTCTCCTGATAGAGACTCGCGAGAGACTGTACAGTGAGCTCCAGGCCTTCTTTTGACCTGATCCTCCGGCTCTCCAGCACACAGGTGGCCCTTTTGCGTTCTTCCACATCTGACTCTCCAAGCTGCCACTATGAGTCTACCTTGTAAATCTTTCAAATGTCATCTATACCTATATATATATATATATTGTTTCTCTAGTATCGTAACTGATACAAGAAGAAAAACAGTTTTAAAAAAAAATTGGTGAAAATACTCTTAGTTAATCCTAGAGGTAAACTGAGTCCTATCGTTCTCTTTAAGGGCCCAAGAACTTAAAATACCGGCAAATCCCAAGTGTGTTCAACAACACTCAGCAAACAAATCTTCAGACAGCTTATTTTTAAAACTAAAGCTGGGCGCGGTAGTGTGCTTCTATAAGCCTACTACTCTAGGAAGCTGAGGCAGGCAAGTTCAGCCCATTTTGTCTGGGCAATTTAGTAATTTTGGGGGACTTTGTCTCCCAAAACAAAAGCAAAACAAAACCAAAATCAAAGAAAGAAAGAAAGAAAGAAAGAAAAAACACCATATATTATAAACACACCTACTTTATATTTTTAACCCTGCAAATAATGGGGGTTGTTCGGAAAGGTGAAAAAGATCTCGGCAGGGGAGTTTGCAAGCAAACCTTCCTTGTTGTCCGCCTCTGCTGTTCCTATGCCAGCCTTTTAATTTTGACAAACCGGGACACTATCATAATCTTTCTGACTCTGGTTGCATCACAATCACCTGGAGCACCCTAGTCTCAAACCCGTGCTCCTGCCCTTCCCCTCCCCCACACGCACTCGGGCGGTCTCAGGGCGCCGTCTCTCCCAGGAGCGTGGGGGGTGTCTGAGGGCCACTTACGCAAAGGAGGGGGGCTGAGCCCTCCCAGGAAGCCGGACTTCCACAGTCTGAACCTCGGCAGTGGGGCCGGGGCACCTGTGGTTTGCCGAGGGATGGTCCAGGGCCAGGGCGGGAAGCTGTACCACGCTGGGCTCCCGGGGGCGGGCAGTTCGGGGTTCCCGGGACCACCGGCGGGGTGGCGGACGCAGGGCGTCCTCCTGCTGGGGTCGCACGGGCCCAAAGACCGGTCGCCCCTCTCCCGCGCCCCGTTTGGGGCACAGGCCGAGCGGGGCCAGTCAGCGCAGCCCCGCCCCGCCCGTCAGGCCACGCCCCCGCCGCGGCCGCGCTCCACCAATCGCCGGCCTCGCGCGCGCCGCACCTGCGAGGAGGAGCCCGCGCGCCGCCGCGGCCCGCCCCGCCCCGCCCCCTCGCGGCGCGCCTAGACCCCCGCCGCTCAGCCGGGCTCCCCGCGGGCGAGGAGCGGAAGCCGCTGCGCGGAGCCGGACTCCAGCGCCTCCGAGCCTCGGCGAACCCCGCGGCAGGGACGCCCGGCGGACCCTGCAGCCCGCAGCGAGCGGGCGCCCGGGGCAGGAGGCCTTGCGGGAAGAGGCGGCGGCGGCCGCGCTCGGGCGCCCCTCGCGCCGCGCCCCATGCCGGTGTGGTGCTGCCGCTGCTCCCTGGCCGGGCATTTCAGGTGACTCCCGCGCGGGCGAGGGCTCCGTGGGGCCGTTCGGGCCCGGGGGTGGGGGGCGAGCCCAGCCGCACATACCCCGCTCCCGCCGCCTGCCCGCCCGCCGGCCTCCGCGGCGGGATCCTCGCGCGGGGCCCCGCTCCGCGGCCCCCAGCTCCCCGCCCTGGGCCGCGCCGGTCCCGGGAAACGCGACCGCTAGGCCCGGAGAGTTGGTCTCGGCGGGCGAGGACTTCAAGTCCTACCAAGTTTCAGGGGTGGGCTCGACAAAGGGCCTCCGTGAAATTTTTTTTTGTTCCTGAAAAAAAATCTTAAGTTACTAGGTGGAAGGAAGGTGGGGAACTACGTCTTAGGGTCATGATCTAGTTAGAAATACGGTAGGTTCTGACTAGTTTAAGTTGCCAGTCATTGTAAGCCATGTTACGATGTAGATAGAGATACGAAACCTGGCAATTTTACATGCAAATGATGGGGAAAGTTTTTAGGGGTGATAAAGTTAATGTAATTTTAAAATAAAAGTGAAGGTGATTTTTAGATCGAGCTCAGTTGTGCAGTGCTTCAATTAAAAGGAGAAAAACCAGAGACACCAGAAACTTTTTTAACCGTGGGGTGAAGAAAGATTAGGCTCAGTACTGTATAGATTTAAGTCCTTGATTTACATATATGAATGTTCCAGAATAATGATGTATAACACTTTTTTTTGTTTTTTTTGTAAAGTATGAAACTCTCCTCAAGAGTTCTTTAATGAACTAGGTAGAATGCATTGTTAATATGCAGGATAGAAAGAAAGATCATTTTCACCAAACTGCAGAAATTAACATTTCCATCAATTATAAATATAAGCAACAAATCAAAGTATATGTGGCTGTCATCAATAGAAATCACAAATATTTTCCTATCACAGTAGTTGCAGATATGTAGAAATACTACTTATGTTTATTGTATCTTTAAAATTATGGTATTACATATCACTAGACTTGTAATGCAGTAGAGAAGCCCACATACACATATATTTACAGTGTTCTTTAAATAACTGTATTTTAGTGGTTCCCTTTTAAGTCCTATATGTAGTTCAACAGCATTCAGAGAAGAGGTCCACAGTCTTTACCAGTTGCCACAGAAAAAGTTCAGGGCTCCTATTGTAATAGCAACAAGCTTGGCTTCTCGGTGGGTTTTTAATGAGTCTCTAAATTATGGGTGTTACAAAAGGTTTTATGGAACAGGGTGAGATGATGCATGCCTGTAATTCCAGCATTTAGGGAATGGAGGCAGGAAGATCACAAGTTCCAGTCCTGTCTGAACAACAGTGAGACCTTGTCCCAAGAAGGGGGCAGGGGATTTGGGATGTAGCTCAGGGTTAGTCAGACATAGAGCATCCCTGGGTTCCACCGCCAAAAAGAAAAAAGGTCTTATGTAATAGACTGTTGAGTTACAACTTCTGACAAACTGTTGACTCCAAACAGTGGTTTGAGAATATCATACTCTGGAGAGTTTTAGAAATCGAGTTCCCCTAGTAAAAATTCATTAAACTCCTGAGAAACTCACAACTCCTTTAGAAAATACTGTCCAAAAGCCTTTTGACAACTTTGGTGTACAGTTGAACACTAAGGGGCCAGTTTGGGATTCATATTCTTTCCACTAATGCCAGATGGTTAGCAGTCTGCTTATCCCCTGCACAGAAATTTGGAATTTGTCACATTTTGGTTTTGAGAGGAAGGAAAACAAGCCTTGCATTATCACTGTAAAAATAGTTTTGTTGTGTCTAAATTTTTTTTTAATTGTCTGCCAGCTCCTTTAGGAATGTATTTCTAGTTTACTAATGCAATTCTTTGTGCAGTTTTGTTAGAAACAACATTTTAAAACAGATTATGACGTCTACATTTTAGGATTTGTCTAATACCTGAATTGATAGGAACTGTGCAAGAGGCCAGCCAGGTCCACCAGCTTTCCAAAAGACCAAACCTCGTACTTCCTATTCTGGAAGATGAAGAGTGTGACTGACTTCATTTATGACCTTAGAAACGTCTTGTGGCATTATCAGTTTAGTAAAATACAAAATCCAGCTTCCAAAGAATATAATTCAGGTAGTAAAGCATTTTATTTTAGTTTGACCATTTAAAGTATTGCTATATATGGAAAAAGCCTTTTTGTTATCCAGATAGTAAGCCTGTACTGTCCTTTCAAATTTGTTTAGAAAACTGGGACCGTATTGTTCAAAAAAGAAAAGGGAAGCTTCTAAAATCATCTCAGGTGTCTTCTATCTTGATTGATGCCTGACAGCATCGTAACTATTACTATGTATGTGTGGTGCTGTTCTTTACTGCTTCCTAAATTAGACATATTTTCCAATTTAATTTCCAAATAAAGGAAAAGTCAATTTTTATTACTCAAATTGCTGTTTTAAATAGAATGTTCAAATTGCAATTCTGTGTGTAAATTCACACTGTAGTCTTGTGATACAGCATGCAGGTATATAGCAATACTAAATATATACCTCAGCCTTTGAAGTTTTTAGAAAGAATAGTTGCTAGTAGGCCTTTGTTTCACTATTGCTTTATGTAAAAACCGGTTAACCGTAGTTTAGGTTTTTTTTGTTCTGTTGATACAGGGTTTTTCATATTTCTGTGTAACCACTAGTAAATTACCAAACAGTGTACAAATTTATTACAGTTAGTTTGTTACACAGACAGATTGTGCCAATGACTATGGCACCAAAAAATTAAAACATTACCTATACCACATAAATTTAGGTAAGCCAATGTGTAGAGATCTTTAGGTAAGTTAAAACTTTGGCTTTCGTAATACTACTTGAGTCTTGAAATATATCAGAATCACATTTATTGAGGTCTACACACAAGAAACCTCCCAAACTTACTAAATGAATTCACCAATATTGCAGGACACATGATCATTGTACAAAAATGAGTTGTATTTCTAGATACTAACAATGGACAATCTGAAAATAAAGTTAACAAAACAATTCCATTAATAGTAGCATTAAAAAGAATGACATTCTTAGACATAAATTTAATAAAAATGCAAGACTGTATCTTGAAAACTAGGAAGTGCTGAGAGAAATTAAAGAAGGCCAAGGGTGGGAATTTAGCTCAGTGGTTAGAGTGCTTGTCTTGCAAGCACAGGGCCCTGGGTTTGATCCCTAGCACTGCAAAAAAGAAAGCCTAAATAAACTGGGGATGGTGGTGCACACTGGAGGCTGAGACAGAAGAATCTTTTTTAGTTGCCGTTGGTTTTTTTGTTTTGTTTTTGTTTTTCGAGGCAGGGTCTTGCTATGTAGTTCAGGCCAGCATTGAAGTCACTATGTAATACCCCAGCTGGCCTTGAATTTAACATTGATCCTCCTCCTCAGCCTCCTGAATGCTGGAATTACAGGCATGTGCCACCATGCCTGGCTAAGACAGGAGAATCTTGACTTTGAGGCCAGCCCGGCTAATCTGAGAGCCTGTCTCAAAAAGTAAATAAAAAATTTTAAAAGGCCTAAATATAGTCATGTACTGCATAATGATGTTTTAGTCAGTGACAGACTGAACATAGGATAGTAGTCCCATAAGATTAATTGCCTAGTGACATTGTAAGTATCTTAGTTTGCATAAATACACTCTGTGACTTTAGTACAATGCTGGAATGGTTTGACACATTTCTTAGAAGATATCTTGGCATTACTCATAACATGACTTTAAATGGAAGGGAATCTTCTGCTACAGGAAAACTATTTTAAGAAATTTGTCCCCCATACTAAGGTACATTGAGATGTCCAAAGGTTACAGCAAAGCAGAAATTCCTATCTCTGCCTAATTCTTTTCACTAGTCAACCTCGGGGATTAGTGAGTTACTAGTACTTACTAAGTTTAATTCTTCAAGGCATTCTGGCTGTTGGTGACTGTAAGATGAAAAATAATTCAGTTATTCTATTCTGAATTAATCTGTAAAACAACAGCATTAACCATGTTCAGGGAAACTCCATTTATTCCATGAACATATCAGAATGTCAGAACTGGTTTCTAGTGAGGCAGTTGGGAAATAAAGATTGGAAATTAGCATTAAGATCTTACATTAATATGTTGACCATAAAAATATATAAACTTCATTTCTTTTGCCAAAATGCCCAATTTGTAGTAAGTACAGTAACTTTTCCTTAAAATATACATGACTATTTTCTTAATGCAGTTGTCTTTTAATGGAAAAAGTAGAGGAAAAACTTGCCTTTCTAGGAGATCTTAGAGTTATAAAATCTCCCCAGTATAATGCTGTCTTTTGATCATTAAAGAGAGCTTTATACTGATAGGAACTTGGCGATAAGATAACAGTGAGAGATAAACAGCTACAGAGGATTTATAGCCATTAAAGTGATATAGGTTGACATATACCAAGCTAGTAAAATTTGAAAGCATTACGAATCTATTGAGTGTTTTATGGCCTGAATAAAATTAATAGATTGATTTTCGTAAAGGCTGTATTGACTCTCTCTCTCTCTTTAAAGAAATTATAGTGACACTGAAACTGAAGGAGAGATTTTTAATTCCTTAGTGCAATATTTTGATGATAGTTTGGTGCAGAAAGTCAAAGCGATGCCATTAGTTGAAGAAACTTCCTTACTTGAAGATTCATCAGTGACTTTGCCTATGGTAATAATAGGTAAGTTGTTGCTTTTCATTACTGAAAATTAGTTACTGCCCTTAATGCTTTTATAAATCTACAGTTAGGTAATCTAGGTTTTTAGGATTGTATTGAAAAATGTACTCTAAAATAGTTCATAGAGAGCATTTTGAATGTTGCCAAGACAAAGAAGTGATGCACAAGTATGTCTCCAGTAATAGGCCATTAGGATGATCTGTTTATTATACGTTATATACATGTGTCAAATTGTCACACTGTATCCCATAAATAGGTACAATTGCTGAGTCAGTTAAAAATAAAATTTCTTATTTTAAAAAATAATTTATAAGGAAGAAGCCTCTGTGAATGAAGAATAAAGGAATTAGTTATAATTTTAAAAAATATTATGAAATTATTAGCTGAAAAGACTAATAACCAGATCTTTGAAGAGAGTAATTAGGTTATTTGATGTTAGCATCTGTGTTAGACTGTAATACCGTTTTCTGAAGAACTGATAATACCCAGTGTTCAACTAGCAACATTGTAGTACTCTGCAGTCATGCTTATAGTTACCTTAATCATAAAATTACTGTTACATATCCTTTGTACCATCTCAACAAATAGGCTTATAAAATAGTGAAGTTTGTTGTTGTTGTTGGTGTCTGAGGGGGTACACTAATAGGGGTTGAACTCAGAGCTTTTGTACTGAGCTAAGTCTCACTCCCCTTCCCTTTTTTTTTTTTTTAATTTTGAGACAGGATCTCACAAAGTTGCCCAGGCTGGGCTCAAAATGAAGGAAGGGAAAAAGAAAGAAGAAAGGGAAAAATGTAAAAATGTAAATAAACCTGTTGCAAATACAGAAGAGTGGGGGAACTGAAGGGAGGGATGGGAAAGAGGAGGAAAACCAAGATATATCACGTACAGATACAAAATAACCATGTTGAATATGATCATTATGTATATAATGTACCAATACATGTTCTTGGTTAAAAAAAAAATTGTGTTCCTCTTACCTCAGTCTCCCAAAGTGCTGGGATTACAACCATGCTTGGCTATATAAAATATTAATAAAATTTATATCAAAATTATAAAACTTGATAGTTTTACGCATTTACTTTCCTGTCATGTGTATTTTCCATATAATGTTCAAACTCAAGGAATGTCAGATAAGTACTGTGAGACCAAGCCAAAAGAGACACGGGTACCTTGTTGGCGTATGACTTACTGGGGTTCTTTCATAGCTTGTTT
Organism: Hystrix cristata; assembly: GCA_004026905.1. Lineage (NCBI taxonomy): Eukaryota > Metazoa > Chordata > Mammalia > Rodentia > Hystricidae > Hystrix > Hystrix cristata. The sequence continues at coordinate 26,710 of PVJO010013973.1, forward strand.
CAAAGTTGGTAGGAAGGGCATTATAGTTAGTAGGAAGTAAGTTACGCCCTCTCAGTAGCCTGTGATGGGGCAGAGATCAAGATTGTTCTCTACTTAGATTCCCCTGTAAGGAATAAGATATGACAATTTTTATAGTAATTCTCATCCAAGATATTCTCAGGAACCAAATACTGTGTTTTTTTTCCGCCTTAATGTCCAATCTTGGTTACCCTTCCAAGCTATCTAGGAATGAAAAGGAACCCTGTCTTCTTTCAGAAAGGAAAAACTACCTTCACCTACACCTGTCTACCCCATTCCTGTCAAAACGTCCGTCCCTATTTTGCCTTATCTAACCCATCAGAAGCTTAACCTAATGTATAGAGGGCCATTATTGTGGCAGGTGTACCACTAGCCTGAGCATAAAGAACTGATTTTCTTATATGTGTATTTTTTTGTTGCGATCGTAACAAATTACCACAGATGTAGCGGCTTTATACAACATGAATGTAATGTATTATTGTTCAATAATCAAAAGTTCAGCATTGGTTTTACTGTGCTAAAATCAAGGTATCAGCAGAGCTATATTAACTTTTCGAAGGCTCTAGGGAAAAATTTATTTCCCTGTCTTTTCTTTGTAGGGACTGGTCACATCGCTTGCTCCTGGCTTCCTTCTGCATCTTCAAATCCAGTAGTGTCTCCCTCTCACCACAGCTGAGAAAGGGTCATAATACTGGAGCTGTTTTTAAAGATTCGTGATTATTCAGGGCTTCCTGGATAATCATGCTGCTCTCTATTTCGGGGTCCTTACATCTACAGAGTCCTTTTGCTGTCTAAAATAACATTCTCAAATTCTGGGGATAGGACTGGGGACATTTGTGGGGGCATTCTCCCTACCACAAAGATATTTCTCTGTCAACTGCCTGTTGTGTGTTTTACCTGTTGTCTTTTAATTGTTGTATTTTGTTATTTCAAGGAATTTAGCTCTTTGCCTCAGATCCTAATTCCCTCTTTTGGTTATTTGCTTGTTTACTCATTTAAGAACAGTTTAGGTTTATGGAAAAATTAAGCACAAAGTACGGAGATCTCATATACTTCTCCTTTTATCTACCTGCCTCCTTTTCCTCTATTAAAATGAATATCTTGAGTGTGGTGTGTTTGCTACAACTGATGCATCAATATTAGTACATTATTATTAACTAAAATCCATGGTTACATTAGAATTTACTATCTTTATCTATGATACATAGATAATCGTGTCATTTGTAAACAAAGATGGGTCTTTTTTCTCAATCCTTATATATATCTTTTGTTTTCCTTCCTTCTCTTACTTCTTTAGCTAGAACATTTGTTTAGTGTTGAGTCATAGAAGGGATGAGAAGCAGCACCCTTGTCTTGTTCCTGATCTTAGAGGCAAAGTATTTGGTTGCTCACCATTAAGTATGATGGTAGCTTTGAGTTTTTTAGAGATGGTCTATCATGTTGAGGCAGTTCCCATCTATTCCTAATTTGTTGAGAGCATTTTTTTTCTTTAAATCATGAATGAATTGAATTTCATTAAATGCTTTTTTTGACATGTGTTGATATTAGTATTTGATTTTTCTTTTTTCTTTTTGTTTCGTTTTATTTTTCATTCAAAGAAACTAGGATCTTTGTCTCAGATCTTAATTCATAATGGTTGTTTGTTTTTAATTTTTATCAAGTTAAGTGATCTAATTTCCATTCTGTCTTTCGGGTTTTTTCTCATGCTGAAAGATTTCCCACACTAGCATTATAAATAGAAATATTACTGTTTTGTAGTATTCTTATGGTTTCAATTTTCTTTTTATATTTTTGTGCATATTTTATTTGGTGATGTATAGGGCAAAGAGAAGAATTAGAGGAGATGTTGATGGCTAGCAGTTGTCACAGTTGCATTAAACTTTTGATAGAGATAATAAAGATACAGCAACTCAACTAAAGAATTACATAAATGAAAGTAATTCAACAGGGTTCAACACGTAATCCAGTTTGGCTTTAGTTAAAGGATATATACTTATGGGAAGGGAGCATTAGGTGTTGGGATTGGAAAGATGGTTGAGATCAGAAGGAAAATGGAGAAGACTGGAATAGTTAGAAGCAAGCAGTTTGCCTTTTAGAGGGGTGACATGATGAGGATGGTGGGGTACAAGTCTCATCTAAAGGCGGTATGTGAAATGATTTGGGAGGAGTGAATCTTAGAAACAAGAGACCTTTTATTTCTTCCTAAGTGAGAGTATAGAAGTAAAGAAAAAAAAAAGAAAACTGACTGGATATAAGTGGCAAATAGGTTTAGAACCAGAATGTAACTAAGGATTTTTCTAGTGTACCATACTTTGAGATGGAATGGGATTTAATTTAAAGAGAACACCTAAAGGAAGGGAGTCATGAATTTGTTTTGAATACATAATGTTTGTTATTAGTGGGTCAGTCAGATGGAGTAAAAAGTTTGCATATAAAATGTGAGATATATTTCTGAAAAAGTGGTCGGGTAACAGCTAATTTTGATACATAGTCGAAGCCTTGAGTAGATGAGATTCTCAAATGAAAATAGGGACAAGATCAGAATCTTATAGATAAGAAAAAATAGATGAGGGAGAAAAGCCACCTTCAAAGTACTTGTAAAGCCAAGCAACAAGAGTATTGATGTATCCCATTCTACTTTTTTTAAAAAATAGGAAATGGACCCTCCGGAATATGCCTTTCATATATGTTATCAGGTTACAGACCATATTTATCATCAGAAGCAATACACCCAAATACAATCTTGCATAGTAAATTAGAAGAAGCAAGACATCTCTCCATTGTTGATCAGGTAAATTTATTACTTGTCAATTTTAAAAATTTGTTTTATGCTGAAACAAAAATAGTTTTTATTTATATGAACATTGTTTCTTAGAAATACTTTATTCTAAATAACACTTGTCATTTTTATTTTCTGCCAAGTAATATTGATTTATTTTCTTGAATTTATCAGAGCAGAATTTCTCAAATTATTTTCTGGGGGAGTTTCAATAGGTGCCATATGCATAAGTAAGTTTGAGAAGTGTGCCGCTTTTATTATTGAAGGATCACAGCTGAAACGTGCATACAAAAGTCATCTGCTTTGCAATACGTGGAATGATTTGTTACTTTATGCCAGTGGTGGCAAACCTTTTAGACCTTTCAGTGATAATAGACAGCTGGCTGTGGCACATGTGCCTGAGGTTCACCACTAGTGCACTTTGCCTGTTTACAGTTGACCAAAAAATCTGTTACAGTATCAAGGAACATCAGTGTTATGTGACACATGCTCTGGGAAGTGCTGGATTGGCGTCATAGTCCTTACTAATATAACAGTTGTTTTGGCTTTTTTCAATTTTTTTTTTTTCCTTTTTTTTAGGACTTAGAATACCTGTCGGAGGGCCTTGAAGGCCGATCATCCAATCCAGTTGCGATACTTTTTGATACACTTCTGCACCCAGATGCTGACTTTGGGTATGATTGTCCATCCATTTTGCAGTGGAAATTAGAACAGCATCATTACATCCCTCACTTAGTTCTTGGTAAAGGTCCACCTGGTGGAGCTTGGCATGTGAGTATATTTTTCTTAGTATTTTAGTTGTGCGTGAATTGTTACATATGTCTTGATAAAACCAACTTCATTCTAAAGTATTGTGATAATGCCATTGTATGTAATGCTTACTACATTTTTATCTGAGAATTTTAATGCTGTACTGTTAAGTATAGATTTGTTGCTAGTATAGTCTTAGGACAGGCATTTCCCTATAGTGTTTTTTTTCCTTTGGTCCAGTATTGGAGATTGAACCCAGGGCCTCATATGAGTTGCACAAGTACTCTACCACTGACTTACATCCTCGCCCCTTTTATTTTTTGAGACCAGGTCCTACTAGGTTGCCTCCTAGGCTGCTTTAAACTTTGTGATCTACCTACCTCAGCCTCCTAATAGCTGGGATTACAGGCATGTGCTACCACATCCAGGTTCTCTTCTTATAAAGCCATTAGTTCCCTAATGAGGACCTACCCTAATGACTTCACCTGCCCCTAGTTACTTCCCAAGTCTCTATCTTTAAATGACATCAAATTGAGGACTGGGACTTCAACATAAGAATTCAGGAAGCAGAGCAACACAGTTTATCCACAGCAGAGGTTAAACCAGAGAACTAGTAAATTAAAATTCATGCACTTCATTTCACTAGGTAGGAGACCAGTAGCTAATAGGTATTCTTCATTCTTATGTCCTTAGCAGTTAACACCGTGTCTACCATTGTCACTGTGAGGTGAGGATTCATATGTTGTACAAATGTTGGTTTGCAGTGTTATGAAATACATGCTTCATGGGAACTTTAACATATTAGATGTCAAAACTTTAGTACAAATTTCAGTTAGCTGTTTCAATATTAGTGCAATGTTTTACATTAAATCTTGTTTATAAAGTGACTATTTCAGAGTATCAGGATGCATTCCTAGAACCAAATATGACTGATCATTTTAAAAATCTTGGGGGCTGGGGATTTAGCTCAGTGGTTAGAGTGCTTGCATAGTAAGCACAAGGCCCTGAGTTCAATCCCCAGCACCAAAAAAAAAATTTTAATTCTCTTTATGATGATATGTAGCAACTACCAAATTATCTGTGCCTTTTGGGTTTTGTTTTCTACTTTTTAGTATTAGCTTTATTTAAGCATAACTTATTTATAATAAGTGGCATCCATTTAAAATGTATGATTTCATGAGTCATGACAAATACCTGTAACAGCAAAACCACTGATACAAGATAAGAAACCTCAATTGAGCCCTATAGGGTAGTTGGCAACCTTCTCTATTTCCTTAGTAAGCTCTTCTCAAACCTTTTTTTCCTCTTTCGTGTTTAGAAATGCTCTTGGTTCTCATTTTGCAGAGAAAATAGAATTGATTAAGATCCACAATTTCACAGTCAAACCTACGAACTTACCTGTATTCATGCTATTTTGTTTCTTGTTATAGTGGAAGAGGCTAACCTTCCAGGTATATTCTGGACCCCAGTTGGCTTAGTTACTTGTCTCATTGCTGAGACAAAATACTCAATACCCAAAATTAAAGGAGGAAAGATTTATTTGGCTCACAGTTTGTAGAGGTTTCAGTCCCATAATCTTAGCTGGCTCCAAGGCAGGGTGGCATGGCAAACAGGCAGCAAGGCAAGCAAGGGACCTTAGCAGCTTCTTTGTGCCCCTTATATCTTATCCCAGCTAACCACCTAGTATCACATCCTTGATGCCAACAGAACTGTGCCAAACCAATCAGTGCTCTAATTCAGTAATCACACACTCCACATCCACCTACCTCTGAAAAAGCCCCACCTATGACTGCTTGAGGCTTTGGGGGACATGTAGACACAAACCATAACACCAGTCTTCTCAAGGATATTATTTCTCTTCCTTTATCTTCAGTTTCTCTGCCAGCTTTTATTGGTCAGTATGTAAATATGCAAAAATTATTTCTTCTTAAATTTTTAAGGTGCTACTTTGCCTGTATCCTCTTTAGAGGAAACTTCTTGAGATGTTTGCCTGTAGGTACTGTCTCCATGCCCTTGTCTCCTGTTCCTTAGCTTGCTCACTTCAGCCTCAGCCACTGGTTTGCCCCAGGAACTATTCTTTTTAAAGGTAACTTTCATTTTTGCTTATTAATTAGATGTGGAAACTCAAGACTTCCTGAGCTCTGCAGCATTTGACAGTGTTAATGTCTGACTCAGGTTCTCTGAGCCTTCAGCCTCCTGCTTTTCTTCCTCTTTGGTTGCTCCTTTTCGATTAACCTGTGTAGGCCTTGGCTGTTTAAAACATTGCTTCTACGACTGGGCGTGCTGGCACACACCAGTAATCCCAGTACCCGGGAGGCTGAAGCAGGAGGATCGCCAGCAGTTCAAGACCAGCCTGGGCTACATGATGAATTCAACACCAGTCTGAACTATATAGCAAGGCCTTGTCTCAAAAAATAAGTAGATAAATAAAAATAAAACATTTCTTCTATAGACCTATCCCAAGCCAATATCATCTTTTCATACTCTGGGTCATCTCATCTGTTTTGGTGACTTCAATATGAATGCTGCTTGATTCCCAAATAAAAATTTGTGGTCCGTATTGCTCTTTCTCTTCTGTCTTAAGTAGATATAGTCCCTTAATGATTGCGGAGGTATCGAGAAACTTAGCATGCCAAAAACTGATCTTGTCATCTAATTCTTTTATCATTCAGTGGTACTCTTAGGTGGTTATTCAGGTCAGAATTCTGAGAATATATCTTGACTTCTCTGTCTTCAGTTCTCACTTCAAATTAATCACTATATCTTTTCCATCCTTATTCTATGTTTTTTTTTTGTTGTTTTTTTTGTTTTTTTTTGTTTTTTTTTGAGATAGGGTCTCACCAAGTCACTAAATTGCCAGGCTGTGTTTGAACTTGAGTCCTGCTGCATCAGCTTCCTGGAGGGCTTGGCTTTCCTTTTACATTTGTTCTTTCTTTTCCTTTCCTGTTCTTTTTGCTGGCTATTGAACCCAGTGCCTCACACATGCTGCGTACATGCTCTATCACAGAGCTAGACCTCCAGCCCATCCATTTTTTCTGATCTATTTTGTGTTCACTCTACTTTTCTTTTTTTTTTTTTGCGCTGGGGATCGAACTCAGAGCCTTGTGCTTGCAAAGTAAACACTCTAACCACAGAGCTAAATCCCCAGCCCTTTTACTCTACTTCTTTTACCCAAATTATTGTAAAATTTTTCTAAATGGCTTTCCCACTCATCTTTCCTTCTTCAGTCACTCTTCATACCAAAGCCAGAATTGTTTGACATACACATCTGATGTTATACCCATGTACGAAACTCTTTGAATGATTCCCCATTTGACTATGTATAATGTGCAAACTCCCTAATGTATTTCACTATACTTGACACGATTTAGGCCCTTCTTAGCTTCAACCTTTTCCCTTTTCCTCACTTCCTCTCCCTGTTTCCCTCATACACATTCTATGCTCTAGCAGGCTGGTATTAAGGAGTCTGGGTTCATGCTTCAGCTCAATGATTGGCCCATATTCACAAGACTCAGAAAAGATGGTATACTCATGGTTATAAATGGATACAGGTTAACAATAGGAAAAGGCTCATGGGGAAAAATCAGAGAGAAGCCAAGTAGGGAGGTGCTTCATTCAGTTTCCCACAGTGGGCAATATATGACAATGCTTGTGTAGCATTGCCAGCCAGGGAACGGGGAACCCCAGTCATGCCTACCCTACAGAGATTTTTGTGGGTCTGTAGGAATAGGCCAGTAGTACCTATGTGGCTGACCTCAGCCACTCAGACCTCTACCTCCCAAACAAAAAATGGTATTCACCACAAATCACATTGTTAGGATGAATGCTCATGGTTGCACTGGTATAGCATAGCCAGTGCCTCAGACATACAAAACTCACACTCAGTGAATAGAATATCCCAAAGGCTCGCTTGGCGATTATCTCCTAGGAGCCAGTAGACAAGGCCTACTCCTGGAGGCAGACCTTTCTTAGTGATGTGAACTGTTAGAGTAACCAGGCCTGCTGAGTTTATCTTTTCCTACTATTAATTCCTCATATTAATGTTTACTCTGGTCTAGAATAGTCTCCCTTTCTAGGCAAATGGTCTGCTAGGAAAATGTTCTTACACTGAGCTACGTCCTCAATCCCAGAATTCTCCTTTTCTAATGGTACACTCCTCAAAGCCCATTTTCATCCTCGAAAAAATAGATACTTGCATATCCCTATAGTACTTCTGTCCAATTTGCTTCTCTTAATACCCTACAGTCTCCATGACAGCAGACATTCATGGGGTATAGGTTAGATTGCGGGGGAAAAGGAAAGGCCATTTGGGAGCAAAATGAAGAGCCCAAGGAACTAGGACTCTCAGCCACCTGGAGAACTAGCACAGAGATGATGGAGATTGTTACCAAAACGTGGAGTTGTGCATGAAAGTTTTAGAGTTCTACATGAGACTATACCCAAAAATGTCAGATATATAAACTTCTTAAGAGTTCCTCTTAATGACTGAGCTTCTAGATTCTGATGCAGTTATCAGGCTAGTCCACTTCTAAGCACTGGCAGCTTACTGCATTCTTTCCTGGCGGTTATCTGTGTACTGTCACAAATAATACTTCCCAGGGCTTAAGAAGTAGTTAAGTACTCTGTTAGTCAATTATAATAATAATATGCCCCATTCCCAATGGTGGGCTTTGTAGAAATAGGGCAAGAAGAGTTTTGTGAGAAGAAGGCATTGTCTAAAAGAGTTGGTTAAGAGGTCATTGGTCACTGGGATAGGTGCCTTCACCCTTGGGCTTTTCTTGCCTTTTCCTTTTTTTTTTTTTTTCCCCAGCAAAGCAGAAGTAAGTAGGCCAAGGGAGCTTGAAGGGCTCACTTCTTTGATGACAACATTAGCTAACAGTGAATCTGTTTCTCAGGCAACCACTGCTTATTTTTCTATTCTTAGGAAGGGATGCTGCTGTATCCAATCAGCCAAGACTTTAGAATTATAATTGATGGAAAAAAAAACACTTCTTTTAATTTTTAAAAATCTATAAATAATATTAAAGTGGAAAACATGAAGTTTTTAGAAATGAACTTAGTGAAGTTTTAGAAATGAACGTTTTGCCTTTTGTTGAAAAAGTGAAAACATTAATTTGTTCTTCAACATGTGCATCTGAATTACTACATTGATCATAGGCCAAAGCTATGAGCATTGTGTAGGTGTTAGATACTACCATAAATTTGCTTGTAAATGTATAACTATATGAAAGATATACAAATGGGTAATACCAAATGATGAAAGGGTATAAAAGTTTATTAGAATAAAGTTTCAGAAGTAGTTTGTACAATCATTTAGGACTGCTTTGAGCACACTTTATCCAGTCTTAATTATAAGTCAGATGGATTTGCCTTACAAATCCATGTTACTGCCTAATTGCATTTTTTTTTAATCCACTTTTTAATTCTGATAGAATATGGAAGGCTCCATGTTGACAATCAGCTTTGGAAATTGGATGGAGCTACCTGGACTGAAATTTAAAGATTGGGTGTCTAGCAAACGAAGGTAACGATGAAAAATTATTAAAATTCTTTGGTGTATGATGAAACAGACTGTTGGAAAATTTCAAAACCATTGTGATCCTGTCTTGGATGAAAAATATAAATGTGTATGTCTTTCAGATAAAAATGCTTCTTGAAACAGTGATCATAATGAGATGGCTTTTATTTAAAGATGTTACAAAACTAAGCACAGAGATAAGGGATTGTTTATAGGTTGGTTTCCTGTGACTTTGTAAACTATGGATTTATCTCTGTCCTGTTAAATTACTTTCTCTTTACTTTCTCGTCTACCCACATACCATTTACCACACTTTTTTTTCATAGATTTTTATTAAAATTTATCCAAAATTACGCAGACTTACAGGCCATCACACAAGCTTACAGACCACAGTACATTGTGCCTTATGCTTCTGACAGTGAGCAGTGTAAACAGCCACATAAATGCAGCATTAAGTGACAACTACATAAAATTACTGTAGCACTTAGTGTATGTGTCACTGTTTTAAATTTGGGTTATTAGGTTTTTACTTTTAAGACATCATTATTCCTCAGGATTCCCATTCCCCTCCCCCTTTGCCCTCTTCTTGTTCCCTTGGACCCTTTGTCTGTTAGCTTATATCTAACCCTTTGCCTTTTTGTATCCATTGTTTACCCTTTTCTTTTGTTTGTATTTTGCCTCACTCAAATGAGGGATACTATACAGTACTCCAGCTTGTGAGTCTGGTTTATTTCACTCAATATTATATTTTCCAGTTTCATCCATTTTCCTATAAATGAGTTACCACACTTTTATCTACTTATTTTTGTGAGTGGATATGTAACTTCACTTATGCTTATCTCGTGTATATAACTACAGTATTTGACTTTCAGGTAAAGAGTGTTTATTGTATGATTGATAATTTAGAATGATGAAATAAACTGGAATCTTGGATATGGTTATTTGGATATAAAAGGTAAATATTTTCATTAAAAATATGAAGGAGTAAAAAAAAATATGAAGGAGTAACAAAAGAAATACCACCTTTGAAAAAATATGAGTTTTATTTATTTCGAGGAAAAGAACCTAAAATTTAAAAGGAGATTATGAAAATCTATCATTTCCAAGATTAGTAAATATTAAATTACATAGGAATTACAAATGTAGAATATTAAATGATTTAACCATTCAGGGAAACAAAGCAGGAAATTAATTGGTGGAATTAAGTAACCTTTGTTAGGACAGGGATGTAGCATTTGAGCACTTGACTTCCTGCTAAATAGAAGCCATGTTAATTCATAGATTTTCCTTTACCTGAGATAGGAGAACAAATGAGATGATCATGGGTAGAGATTAAACCTTCAAAAAAAATCTTAAGGTTATTAAAAAATGAATTATATATGGGTTTGAAACTTAAAGTTTGTAAAGGTAAGTTGTACAAGTTTTTGATTTTGATAATTAAACAAGTAAAATTGCTCAGATCCCTCTGTAAAAATGAGTAAAAAAATGGAAAGCTTTGTTTTTTGCATCAGAAGCATTTAATCTTCCTAAATTATGTATATTGTGTCTTGAATAGTATGTGAAAATGAGTCTTGTGACAAATATTAGTTTTAGTTCCTGCCTTTGCATAGTATTAAGAGCAGTCGCTTGTGTTTACTGGAGAGCAGTAGGTCCCAAGCCCTGACTAACTTCTTGTGTTGTGACCCTGGGCAAATAAACTAGTTGTCAATATTCTAGTCTATAAAGTGGAGATGATAATAGTAACTACCACAAAGATTTTCTGTAAATACTGAGAATTAATACAGTATATTCTAAATCTTAAGAAAAGCCTTAAAAAGAAGCATTTTCATAGGCTTTAGTTACAAGTTATAACAAATTATGTCAAATGATTAGGTTTGCTTTTATTGTACCCTGCCTCTAAGGAATGGGGTTTAGGGAAATTACTGACCTTTGCTTTAAAATTCAAGTGGGAAAAAAATAAAATTCAAGTGGAAAATGAAAAATGTACTAATAAACAATTTTCAAAGGAGCAGATTATATTTTTGTATCTTTTTATGAGTAGGAAAACAAAACATTGTATCTTATTTACTTAGATATAGGATGATTTCATGCAGCAGAAGCTAAATCTAAATTATTTCCCATCAGGAAAATAGCAACTTACTAAAAACCATGTAAAGATGGTATGTATTATCTTTATAAAATGTATGGATATTACAGTTAGAATTTCTGTTACCTAAATAATTCACTTGATAGTTACAAATAATAATTGTAAGATATAAAAATCTATAGTTTTTAGATATCTGCATTTAATCCCTTTATTCATTTAATGAAAATCATCAAGCACTAACTTGAGCATACACTGTGAATGACATTAGGGAAACAAAGATACATTAAATATAGTCTTTGCCCTCCTGGGACTTTCTCTGTTGATAAAACTAAGTTATTAATATTTTCTTATATGGAAAAAAGGAAGTTTTCTTCGTAAAGTGCTAGGATGATATTTAGCTAAGGTTGTCCAAAAGAATTAAAAAGTTATAAAAGCTTATCAGATGGACTATTAGTAATCTTGAAACTAAAAGTACTATCCTCATAGTGTATTTTTTTCTTTTAATAGGAACCTAAAAGGGGATCGAGTCATGCCAGAAGAAATAGCTCGCTACTATAAACATTATGTAAAAGTCATGGGTCTTCAGAAGAATTTCAGAGAAAATACTTACATAACCTCTGTATCAAGACTCTACAGAGATCAAGATGACAATGATGGTCAAGACAGAGGTATTGCAACAGAGCATTTACAGATCGAGAAGTCAAAATTTGTCAAAAGAAACTGGGAAATCAGAGGTTATCAGCAAATAGCAGATGGTTCTCATGTTCCCTTTTGCCTCTTTGCGGAGAATGTAGCTCTAGCAACTGGAACATTGGATTCTCCTGCCCATCTGGAAATTGAAGGGGAAGATTTTCCTTTTGTATTTCATTCGTTGCCCGAATTTGGAGCTGCTATAAGCAAAGGAAAATTGCGTGGCAAAGTGGATCCAGTTTTAATTGTAGGTTCTGGGCTTTCTGCAGCTGATGCAGTACTGTGTGCTTACAACAGTAATATTCCTGTGATCCATGTATTTCGCAGACGAGTAACTGATACAAGCTTAATTTTCAAGCAGCTTCCCAAAAAACTTTATCCTGAATATCATAAAGTCTATCATATGATGTGTACTCAGTCATATTCTACAGACTCACATCTTTTATCTGATTATACCAGTTTTCCTGAGCACCATGTGCTTTCCTTTAAGTCGGACATGAAATGTGTTCTTCAAAGTGTCTCTGGATTGAAGAAAATATTTAAATTGTCTGCAGCAGTAGTATTGATAGGTTCTCATCCTAATCTGTCTTTTCTGAAAGAACAAGGCTGTTACCTTGGCCATAACTCAAGCCAGCCAATCACATGTAAGAGTAATCCTGTGGAAATAGATGCATATACCTATGAATGTGTTAAAGAAGCCAACCTTTTTGCATTGGGCCCTCTGGTCGGAGACAATTTTGTTCGATTTTTAAAGGGAGGGGCATTGGGTGTTACACGCTGTTTAGCTACAAGACAAAAGAAAAAACAACATATGTTTGTTGAAAGAGGAGGGGGAGATGGAGTAGCTTAAAGCAAGTGTACAATTTAAGTGGACAGTTTACCATTAAAGATTTTTAACAGTGATTTTGCAGTGTACTGGCCTGAATTTTTGGACTTGAATTAATTGGAGGGAGCCTCAAGCTATAGTAGCATTTTTTTATGCTTACCAGAACTTGGTGTCCTGATATGTATTATATCAAATGTATTGTCAGACAAAGAGAAACATTGCCATCTTGGTATACTTTAAGCTTTCTGTCAACTAAAGCATTCTTTTTCTTCCAAGACTTATTTTTTGTGATCGTTTTTTGTCATTTCTTATTTTTGATTCTAAAATATTATGGTGTGGAATGTATAAATACCGTACAGATACTAGGCCAGGAATTGTCTTTCCTAGACATTAGGACCTTGCTTCTCAAAGACTACCCAGGGACCAGCGGCATCAGCTCCGTCTGTAGTTTGTTAGAATGTAGATGCTCTGCAGGCCCCACAGTATAATCAGAAACTGCATTCTTGCACGATCCCCAAGGGATGTGTTTGCTCATTAAGGTTTAAGACACACTGATTTAATGATAATGGGATATAAAGTATGCTGGGGGGGGAGAAGGGTAGGAGACATTTTTAACTCAGGTTTTATTTATTTTGAAATTACCACTTGTATAAATCTAATTTATTACCAAATATGATGGTCTTTTAAAAATATTTTTATTGTTGAAAGCTTGACAGGTACTTCATATTCTTAACTTCTAATAATTTAAACATTCCAATAATGTTGCTATATACTGTGACATCCAGGAACCCACCAAGATACTTTTCAGAGGTTTATTCTTTCCTTAACCATCATAACATCTAATTAATCTGATTTGCAGTTCAATAAATTGTGGATGAAACTACTTATTGCTGTGTGAACATTGAGTTAATTAGTGTCACTGACACTAAGATTTGGGGATGGAAAATACTTCTAAAATTGTAACACTGTTGAGTATTGTCAGAATTAAAGCTTAACATGGAATGTAAAATTAAAATCTTCTTTTCCATTCCAGGGTGATTATTACTTTGAGATCTCCAATAGTATTTGTTCTTTGAGGATGACAGCAGCACATACCATGGTTTTCATTGGTTTTATCTACTCTAATGATCTTGATTTCTATTTATTGAGCTTAATATCTGTATTTCCACACAAATTCCCAGAATTTTTAATGTTAGAAAAGTCTTCTGAAGTTTGCCTTGGAAACATATTTTCAGTCCTCTCACCCCTAGTTATTTCATCTGGAATGTGCTCATTAAACTTCTAGTTTTGTTCTTCTTAGAACTAAAAAAAGTGGACATACATGTCAGTTTTTTTCTGTCCTTTATGTATGTGCTGGTTTACTAGGGTCATAATTCACTTTAAATATAATTGTTTAGAATATATTTGTTTCTATCAACTGATCATTTAAGTGAATTCGTAGACTCTTGATAACTGTCAGGCCTAATTAATGTGATTTTAGTTCCCTCTCACATAAGTTTCAAACTGATCTCACATCTTACTGAAATGGTATGACATTTTCTTACTGCACTTGACCCAGTACTCCTGTTTGCCTGTTTGTGAACTCTGAATCAGTTGAATACTTTTCATGTCACTTCTAAATTGAGATTACATCATTATAGAGATGGTTTCTAGAGAAGGATAATACCCATTGATATCTCTACATCTCAAAAGTCAGCTTCAACTCAACCAGTAGCATTTTATGAGACTATTCATTTAAAAAAAAAAAAAAGACTAGGGAATCGGTAAAGTTCTAAATAAGCCTGGGATCTAACTTCCTCTCTGATCCTGTCTCCCTCAGTCCTAGCTCTCCTGTGTAGCATGTAACATGCAAGGAACTTCTCTGATGTACCGTGCTATACTCCTGTATTCTTTGTATTATTTTCTACCCTATAATTCCAGATTTCTCATTACTCAAAAGTTTATCAACTAGCTATTAAAGGACAGGAAAATTACTAAAAACTTGACTATTCATAGGGTAACTGAGTATCTCCCTGTTCCTCCTAGCTTGGCATATGCAAATCATAATATGTCTTGAAAGAATGTTTATAAAGCACAGTCTACTGGAGATTTCTTTTAAAAAGCAAAATCAGATTTACAGTGCTTTCAGTGTTTTATGCAGCCTGGATATGTGAACCTCATCCAGTTTTATTTTCAAAACCTAAGAAACTTTTTTTTCCATGTGTGTTTCCATGACATCAAATTTTAGTTCACAGATTTTTTTCTTTAAATGCTGAAAGGTATTTTAAAACATGTAGTCAGTAGGAAGTGATTGGGGTTGGGGATTTAGCTCAGGTGGTAGAGTGCTTGCCTAGCAAGTGCAAGACCCTGAGTTCGCTCCCCAGAACAACAACAACAACAAAAAGTGGTGCACAACCTGAATCCTGTGATTAAATACACAAGTTCTGTTATGTTCCCATTTCTGGAGCACTAGGGAGCCCAGAATGAAATAAAGTTAGGCTGAATTTAAATGTCATTTAAAAACTTAATTTAGTTACAGGACTCCTTGTTTACATGTAAAGCCATTTTGAACACATCAGATTTTTTTTTTTTCTAACTCCATTGAATATACTACAGAGGAAAACGGCCAAGGTTAGGTTGAAGAGAGGACGTGGAAGAATTAAGCAGCTCTTCAGATTTTGAATTGCTCTTCACCCAGGTTATCCAAGAAAAAGGGGAGCTGAGAACATAGTTCAGTGGCAGTGCTTTCCTAGCAGGCACATGGGTTTGATCAGCACGATTTAAAAAGGAAAGAAAAATGGTGTTCTAAGGCGAGGTTTAGGGCAAAAAGATGAGTGATAAACCATAATAGAGAAGGAAAAATAAAAGGCTGATTCCAGTCATAATGGAATAATGGGACTTACCCTTCACTGTAGTCAACTATAGAACTCCTAAATAAAAAGTAGTATCACAATGGGTATTAGTCAAAGACTGAATTTTAAGAAAAACGAGATCTCTATACTCATCCTACTCCTCTGCCTTAGAGCACCTTCCAAGCTAGCAGAAGTGTATGGGTAGAAGAAAACATTACAGTTAAAGATTCCTGCTAGAATTTGTAAGGCAGGGTATTATCAGGGAGGAAGCTGCACAGAGACCCTTCCAGAAATTAGCATAAGGAGTTCCTTACATCTGGCTCAATGCCAAATAGAAATCCTGAGACCAGCAGAGATCAGTAAGTGTAAAGTGGAGACCAAATAAAAAGAGATGGAGGTATACAGTTGAAAGACACTGCCATTCTGGCTACCCAATACCCTACCAGTAAATTAAATACCTGCCCACACAAAACTTGGTGCTTTTGAAAGAAAGATAAAATCCAGACCCAACAAAGCAGCCACAGTGTTCAGCAATAGTGAGATTCGTAGGTGTGCGGACAAAATATGATACACAACCAAGAGAAAAAAGAAGCAATCAAAGTAGAACTGGAAATCATATAGATGTCAGAATGAACAATTTTAAACTGTTAATATACATTGCAGAAAGTTGATAATTAGTGAATGAGGGACATTTAAAACATTCTAGAGCCATTTTTTTTTCCTTTGGTGCTGGGGATCAAACTCAGGGCCTTGTACTTGCTAGGCAAGCATTCTGCCATTTGAGCTAAATCCCCAACCCCCTCTATAGCCAGAAATATATTCTTAAATGAAAACTGAATGATTTTCACAACATAAAGGACACTGAAGCTGGGTATGGTGGTGCATGCCTGTAATTCTAGCACTCGGCAGCAGGCCGAAGCAGGAGGATTGCCATGAGTTCGAGGCCAACCTGGACTACATAGTGAGATCCTGTATCAAATAAACAGACACTGCAGAAAACAACGCAGGATAATGGAAGAGAACAGTCTTAGTCACTTTCCTTGTCATTAGGACAAAACATCTGACACAAAGAGGTTTATTTTGACTTCTAGTTTCAGAAGTCTAGTCCATGTTTAGCAGGCTCAGATGCAAAAAGATGACATAGTGGAAGAGCCCAGGCAGGGGAAACCTCCTTGGGTCACGGTGGTCAGGAAGCAGACATCAAAGGGAAGAGTCAAGGACAGAGATACACCCTTCCAGGTCACACTCTTAGTGACCACCCATCTCTTCCAACCAGGCCCCACTTCCCAAGCGAATACTCAGCTATAATCCAATCCCCGCAATCCAATCATCTTGAAGCCCAAACTGAACCCAAGGCCTTTGGGAGATACCCTTTTTAGAGGTAAACCGTAACATTCCACCCCTGGCCCCAAAAAGGCTATGCACACCTCATTATGCAAAAGCCTTTAGTCCATCTCTAAGATTTGCCAAAGTTTTAAGAGTTACAGCATTGCTGAAAAGTTCAAAGTGTCCTCTAAGTCTCGAGGCAAACTCAGCAATAAGCTGCTGTAAAAATCAACAAGCTAAACACTGCTGATACACAATGACACAGGATAAACTTTGCCATCCCGAAAGGGAAAAAACGGTGAGGGTGTAGAACAGAAAGGGACCAAAATAAGACCAAACCTCAGTAGAGCAAACATCAAATCCTGTAGCTCTGTGTTCAGCACCCAGAGCAAGTTGCAGTGAAATGTGAACTCCAAATAGCTTGGGCAGCTCCACCTCAACAGCATGGTGGGTTGCAGCGCTTAAGGCCTTCTCTCTTGGCTTGACTCTGCTCACTGCCTATGACTTTCCTCAGTGAATGTTCGACATTCCTGGCTCCTGCAAATCCCTGGGGTCTCCACTGCACTTTCAGCTTCACTCTCATAGCTTCTTGCACTGCCCTCTCAGGGGCACACTGCCTGTCCTCCCAGACCTTCTGAAATCTGGGTGGTAACCTCCCTGACCCACAACTCTTGCATTCTGCATTCCTGTAAAACCAGCACCACATGTATGACCCCACGATTTGCTGCCAGCTGGAGCAGTAACTGGGTCCCCTTGGATTATGATGGCAGGACCGCCAAGTACCTGGATGGCTGAGCACTGTGAACTGAATTCTGGGAAAGTAATTCCCTAGTCAGAGCTTCTGGAGGAGGATGCCACCAGGCTCTCTTCTCAGACAAAAGTTTGCCAAAGAGTTTACCATTACCCTTGTATACTCTTGAGCCAGTGAAAGGTACAGTCTTGCTGATTCCTGAGATGCCTGCCACGTACTTTATTGTTCTGATCCAAAGTACTTGGATTTTTTTTTTTTTTAATCTTTTCAGCAATTTTGCTCTCCAAGGCACCAACTTCACAGGTACTTCCTTTTGGGTTGAACTCAAAACTTCTAAAATCAGCTATGCTGTTTGTTCTTGATTCTCATTGTAGACCTGGCTGAAAGCCAACATCAGTACCCATGGCATAACCTGAGCACTGATTGCCTTGGAATTCCCTCAATTAGATTAGTCTGTCTCCCTTAATTTCAGTCTCCCACAAAGTCTCACGATGGGAGCAAAATTAAGACAAATTTTCTGGCAGAGTGTAACACACACAATTTCAAGTCTAAGTGCCAATGGACTTCATGTTCACAATTGAAATCTGAGCTGAGCCTTGTCTTTACTGGCTGAATTACTGTCAAGAATTTGGTCTTCTGATCTCTGACAAGAATCTCCTATCAAGCTTGGCTTACAGCATTCTGTAACTTCTGTAGCCAGTATCTCCTAAACTATTCCCACAAACCAGTTCCAAATGCTTCTGAGACGTGTGGTCTGGCAGAGTCGCAGCAATGGCCCCACTTCCAACACTGAAATCTATATTAGGGTTCTCTAGAGGAACAGATTTAGTATAAAATACACATATGATTATACAAAGGATTTAGGTAGCATTACAGGATCAGAGTAAGAAGCATCCCAGTGACTGCTAGATCAGACACGAGACTCTAAAACGGCCATCTGTGCACTGGAGACCTGGAGGATATAGTAGCAGTCAAAGTTTGAAGGCTAGGAAGGTCACTGTAGAGTCACTGGGGTGTGTGTGTGTGTGTGTGTGTGTGTGTGTCTGTTGGAAAACCTAAGAACATGCTTTGAAGGGATAGAGAGTCCACTCAAACTCAGAAGGAACTAGAGACCAAGTTCCAAGGGCAATGGTGAAGACCAGGACTCCTGAAGAAAGGGAAATACTTTCTTCTTTCCCTTTTTGTTCTGTCCAAGTGACAAGCCTTATGGTTGCTGCCATCCACATCCAGAGTGGTTCCTCCTCCCCTCATTTGGCATGCCTACATGTCAGTCATCTACAGACAAACCCAGAATTTACAAATTTGCTAGGCAGTTCTTACTCAAATGGACTGCAGTATTTTTTTTTTTTTATTTTAAACCAAGAACATGTATTGGTACATTCTACATACAATGGTCACATTCATTACATTAATTCTGTACCCATACATGATGTATCTTGGTTTGGACTGCAGTATTTTTAATGACAAAGGCAATCCAGATATTAGCACATTGAGAAAACCAATTAATAGCAATGACTAGGCCACCCTGGCAATAGCAACAAAATTAGAAACAATACTAGCATCAAAGACAAGCCGCATATTGACAAATCATCAGTACCAATGATGTACTATCCTTAACCATAGAAAAGAGATGTATAATTATCATATAAATAAATATCAACATGTAGTACATTCCTATTAGGTTCAACAACTATATCTCCACTAATAGAAAATTATTCAGCAGTAATAGCATAGAGTTAACTGTGTAAAGATTAATAAAGCTTAATGATTATACTAGTATAGACAGAGGGGGTGGGAAGTGAAACAATGAATAAAGCAAAATTTGAAAAATTAAGCTATGGAAGATGAGGAGAGAAAACAGATACAGGATCCTATTAAGGAGCAAAAGGAAACTAACAGAATTAGATAAAAGTAACAGAAAAGAACAAACGGGAAGAAGAAAAAAGAAAAAAAAGAAAAAAAACCCAGCAAAATAGGAAAAAGAAGAAAATTAAAAGGAAAATAAAAAGGAGAAAAGTGCCTCCCCACAAAAACCAACAAAGAAAAGAATGAGTCAAAAAAATTCCTCTGCATTTTTGAATGAATGGTTTCTTTCCAAAATCTGCAGTTTTGGAATTTACTTATTGTTTTCACCTAGTTTTTATGGCCTATGGGTTTGTGAGGTGCCCCCCACCAGATACCCCTCTGTCCCTACACCCCAGGCTGTGGCAACCAACCAAGCTGATGATGTCCTTGCTCAAGTTTGTAGATGGGAAAGTAGTCAGACCACTAATCTCTGTGCTGGTTCAAGCAGACCAGTGAACTTAATGCCAGCATTTTAAGTCACACATGCTCAGCCTGGTTTCTCATCATGGAGGGAGGGGGCCTGTGCCCTCCCCAGCCTGAATTTAAACTTCTCTTAGGGTCTGTATCTAGCCCACACCCTCTTCATGACTATCTCTTACCCAGTCGCTGTTGCAGGCTGACACCAGAAACCTCTTAAGTGAAGCAGTTCTGTGGCTCAGTCTTAAACTATTAACCTATTCCCAAAGTGGCTTCTGATTAAACCTTCTCAAATACGGCAGGCATGACTGGAATTCTTTTCCAACTCCAGCCTGCTGTGCACAAGGAGTAAAACCTCACACTATTTTTGCAGTTTACGATACCCACAGGCTTTTCTTAGGGTAGTGCTGCTGGCCCTGTTGGTTATTTTTCCCTGGAGGTGCCAACCCTCCAGCCTTACCTTTTCTCCCCAGGTGTCAGCTTCATCTGTGATCAGGCTGGTCGGCACCTCTGTTCCCCTGTGCTGAGGAGAAACAAAATACAGAGTATGCTCAGTTGTCAGGTGGCTGCAACCAGGGCACAGGATCTATGAGTGTGGAGTTGGACGGGGCGCATAAGTCTCTGACACGTTTCAGGGTCTCTGGATTCCTGGGCTGCCTCATCCATGGCCCAGGTTTCTTCTGGACGTGGGTAGCTCATTCCCTTCCTGCCCGCAAGTCTCTTAAAAATAAAATTTTTGAAAGAGTTGGCAATGTAGTTCAGTGGTACCATGTTTGCTTAGTATGTGTGCGGGGAGTTCAATCCCCAGTACTGAAACAAACCAACCAAATAAAAACATAATACATGTCACATAAAACGCAGAAGGGATTTTTACAACAGTCAGTTACCACAGCAGAGACCTTTACTCATCCATCTACGGATTCCTTCAGTGTTGTGGAGGGCAATGCTTTGTATTCGTTTAATAATGTTTCCTAAACAAAAACTTTCAAACTATAATCATGAGAATAAAACAAGGAAACAAAAATCTATGACATCTGCAGACTATACCCACAAACAAAACTAGTGTTTTGAGGTTAAGTAAAAGTTCAAAGTATCTTAGCCAGACATTTAAATGTGTGAACATTTTTGATCACGTATAGGCTACTGAATCTTCCATGAAGATCTAGCTACTGTATATATTAACTTATGCTATAATTTTTCATGTCATGTTCTAACCACCTAAAAAACATAAGCTTGTACAGATAACAACTACCTAAAAAATGTGGCACAATTTACATGGACCAGGATGCTTTCAGTATAAAAGATATATTGTATTTTCTAGGGTATGATGCATCATCAGTCTGTAGAGTTGATAATAAAACTCCATAATTCTAGAACATAGCCAGAGCTAAAAGCCACTTGTTTATATTAATAAATTTAAAAAATGACTCATTCTACCTTATAGGTAGTAAAACTGGGACTCACAAGCACACCCAGCTCGGTAACACCACCAAAAAGAGGTATAGGTCTGTGATAGTTCATTGTGGTGTCAAATTGGTAAGAAATGCCTACCATGTTAGTTTATCAGTTCTGAGTGTGTCTAGACGATTGACTTACTGAAGATGGAAGACCCACCCTGGGTGTGAGTGGCACCAACAGGCTTATAGTCTGAATGGAATTAAAAAGGAAAGAAGTCTCGCTTCTGTTTCTTTGGAGGAGTGCTAGTCTTCACCACTGCCTTCGAGTGCCTGCCTCCAGGCTTTCAGCAGACTTCACGATTCCAGTGCAGATTCTTCAGCTGTCCAACACAGACACTTGGCTTCCTGATACAGACTCATACGGGACCCTGCAGTGAACTCCTGGCCTTTGATTGGAACCTCAAGCTCTCCAGGCCACAGGTGGCCCTTTTGAATTCTTCCACTCCTGACTCTGCAGGTGGCCACTGTAAACCTACATATAGATGTATATATTTTCTCATTGTTCCTCCAGTGAACCCTGATACAAGGTCTCTCCATTCTGATGAGATCCAATCACAAGTTTAATGAAGTATTCCATATCGTTTTCAGTTTCTAGCATTAGAGTAATATGTGGGTGACATGTTCATAACTGAAGTCATTTCATCTGGGACACATTAGTTTAGATAGACTATATAGCCCATAATGGAAGGAAAAAAAATGTTCATATGCCTATGAACTTCCTATTACATGAAAAAGAACAATGTGAAGAACACTGCATATGTTACTCAATGTTTGCATAAGGGATTACTGAAAAATGATACACATAGGAATTTCAAAATGAATGAAGACTCTGGAAGACTCACAAGAAATGAGTATTGTGGATTTTTTTCTGAGGGGGAAAAAAAACAAGACAGTAATAGAAGGGAGACTTTAAACATGAAAAAAAGTTGATAATAAGAGAAGACATGACAGAGAGTAAATACAGAATGAAAGTATTCATTACTACACACAAAATAAAGAGTTTTGTGCACATTTTATTTAACAAATTTAGGCCATAAAAACTTAAATTTCTTCTATACACCGTGTTCATGTATCTTGGCCTGAAGTGAATGTTTGCTGGGAGGTTTGTTTTCATAATTTCCTTTTAAAATTCTCAGTTATCTTCTCCTTTTTACATGAGGATTATACCTGCAAATAAAGAAGCAGGGTTAAATGACATTTAGACAAGAGATTCTATTTCTTTCACTTGCAAAAGGTTTTCTAACTATAGTTAAACTTTGGGAAACAGTAAATGTAAATGTAAATGAGAGAGTAATGAGAATATATATTTTGTCCTAAGAAATGGATAATAATACTGACAATTCTATATTTTCCTTCACAGTGGCACCCTGGTTCACGAATGCTTTTGTTTGCAAACAATTTGGTTCTCACACAGAAGCATTTGGCAAAATTTTGTTTTCGTTTGCCACATTTGCAAACACGACCATGGCCATCTTTCCTACACAAACAGAAACGTGGCCATCTTTTCCAAAATTGTAGAACACATTAAGTTTGTGAGACAAGGTACCACTGTACTCCCTTGATGTTACTTTGATGAATATTTGGTAAAGACAAAACATGATCAACAAAAATGGTGTAAGCATCAAAATAATTAAAACAATAGCTTAAAAATTGTGGCTCTACATAGGTCTCATGCCACTCCACGCCATAAATTAAAGTATAACATTTAGGAATAGGTTGGAGGATGCAGAAATAACCCCAGGCACACTCAAATACTTCATCTTTGACAAAGAAGCCAAAAACCCTCATTGGAAGAAGGATAGCCTATTTAACAAATGGTGCTGGAAAAATTGGCTAACCACATGTCGAAAATTAAAACTAGATATATGTCTCTCACCATGTACTAAACTCAAATCAAAGTGGATCAAAGATCTAA